>JAUZNJ010052320.1:14656-30057 GCA_034780135.1 Jordanella pulchra | reverse complement strand
CACTTTCTAGATTCATTAATTCAAAGCATGCCTGATATTTTATAGTTTTTTATGTAATTATGTCTGTTTTTCAGCAATTTAATTTATTGTTTCTATTTATCAAAGGTATTTTTTTTGTTATTGTTATTGCCCTATAAGTTTTTTTTGTACACTGCTGGTGCAGTTTGAATGAAAAGGTATAAAACTACACAACACATTTATTGTAAGTAAACTGGATACTATTTATTTTCATTAGTTTTAACAGCACTGTAATGCAATGTAATGTAGATGTATAGTAGGTGTGTTAATGATCTGATCATCGGACTCTTGACTGTAGTAATTAATATTATGGGCAGGAATAGAGGGCCAAAAAAATCTAATTTAACTTCAGAACCACTGTTCAAAATGGGAAAGACAAAGAAGATTTTATAGTCATATTGTTGAAATGTCCAACATTACAGCAAGAGTAGGAAATGTTGTGAGGCGGCATGTTAACTTATCGGAGAGGTAATGTTAACTAAATTATTATTGGGTGTAAAAGTGTTCAAGCCTTAAAGAAATATGCTAAAAGATTTATGCTCCTGACGTCTTTAAATATCACGTAATTCTTTTGCCTCTCCCACATATTTGACCATCATCTGTTGCCTCTTTTCCTCCATTTGAATCCAGTTTTTGACTGTTTTCCTCTTCTGACTTTGTCGCATTCTTCCTTTAAAATGCATCTCTGCTTCTGATATTCTATTTATATCGAACAGTTCTCTCCTATTCTTCTTCTTCTCTCTTTCCATCTATCCATCCGCTGCTCCTCCCAGCCTGGACTCCCCGGTCTTGTACGCTCGCCATCATGCACCACTTCCACCCCCCGCTTTACTCCACGAGTCCCTCCCCTGTCCCACTGACACCACACGCTGTTCCCATCCCCCGAAAACCACTTCAAACAGGCAGCGCCATCAAAGACCACAGTCAGTCAGCCAGGCAGTCAGCCAGCCAGCCAGTAAGGCAGCCATTCAGCCAGCCTTCTGCTTTGACTTAAAATTGCTGTCGTCCCCAGTCACTGGGCTGCTTTCCTCCTCTGATACACATCAAAGATCCTCTTAAACTCTCCAAGTTTGCTTTTCAAAAGTTTTTTTTTCTTCTCTTTTTACCTACATTCTTCACTGGTTGAGGTTTTAACACTTGCTCTGTCTGTCCCTCTTTCTTCTCCCCATCACTTCTCTGTCCAACATGGGCGAGGTCAGTAATGATATGCATGAGCACACTTTTGCACTTCTGTTTTCTTTGTATCATTCTTATTCTCCATAATTAACTCTTAGTTTTCAAGCTCTCGGTGTGAACCTCAAATACGCAGATGTACATCCAGGTGAACGCTGCTACAAAAATACAGATATTGCCAAGTAATATGCAGCATGAATTATTATCTAAACGATATCTTCATAACTGCAAAAAAAAAAACAAAAAAAAAACAGTCTGAAAGTGTTCCTTCCTTCTGCGTAACTGTATGAGTCCATTTAAGGACAGAAAAGAGACAGAAGGGAACAAAGACAGAGTAAGATGGAGAAAACTGGGCGTAAGGGGATCTGAGAAAGAAAAAAAGGCACAGTGACACATCTTTTCTATGTTTTAAACCCCTAGAGGTCAAATGTGGCTTCTCAAATACTTGTGGTATTTCATCGCTCATGTTGGGATTGTGATTTCTATGTGAGCCAGAGGATGGCGCCACTTCTGTATGTTAACCAGCGGGTGCAGTTTTTAATTGGTGGGCTGTCAAACAGAGCAGAACTTAGTGGATATAAGGCAGAAGGTTTGTTCTAAAATGTTATTTAGTTACTCAGTTTTTTTGCAGAATTTTACTGAAAAAAAAAACTTAATTTACATGAAATGTCATGTTTGTTCTGCCCCTGTTTATGCTGGTTTCTTGTTGCATATAATTGTAGGATATTTGGCCTTCAGCGCAGTAAACATTTTCTTTTATAAGCACTGCATCTCCCAAAGCACCTCTTGTAGGCCAAATTAAAAATAAACAAAGCCAGAGGGATACCAGACCCATTTGTTTCAGTCTCAAATCAGATCTTTACTGAAAAACCTAAAGCTTAAACTGAACCCAAAAAGAAAAAAAAAATCCACATTCTTAACTGTTAAGTTCAAAAAGAAGTTTTATTTGGCTTGTAACTCTTTTAAAAAACTTCAGAACCTTTGTACCCCGTAAGAGAATGTTTTAATATTCAAAAGGAGCCTCTATTGTGTGGTTTGCTGTACCAACGTACAAAATAAAGAGCCACATCAGAGGCCTGGAACGGTCCCTGAGCATTTTCATGTGTAAGTAAGAGAAAAAAAAGAGGGAAAACAAATTTGGAGGGGGGAGACGGGGGTATTTATAGAGTGGTGTGAGAGTCTCTGCAATGACAAGAGCCTAATGAAGCAGAGTTTGGCTTTTTGATTCACAATGTGGTGAGAGCGTGGGTCCCTCTGTGACCGTTACTGCATTCCGGCACCGATCCCTCGGCACACGGAAACCAGCTCCGGGGCCGCAGGGTGGAGGCGGAGGGCCAGCTCCAAATAACGTGTTCCTCTAACCCAGCTAACCCTTCTCGCAAACACTGGTCTCACTTCCACAGCAGTAGATGCAAACAGACTGTGATGGCACTGAAGTTACACTAACACTATTCATACCTATAGGAAGAGCATGAGCTTAGTTGCTTAGTTGGTTTTTCATAGAATGTGAGTCACAGACACGGTAAGTGACTCAGAGGAAACAGTTCTGCTTGACCTGGTAGGGAAGTCCAAAATGATGCCGCCCGTGTGTCATATTCTAACTTTGATTTTTGAGAAGGTTCAGAAATAAAACATAAGTGTCAATGGATACAATCAGAGAGAGAGAGAGTCACGGTGATTCTGGTGAGTTTTTTCTATTTACTAGTTAAACTCCAGGGCAGAGTTTGAATCTGTTTAAAATTGGGACTCCAGTCATGATTCTTTTTTTTACATTGTGTCCCATTTAAATGAAAAAATGTTGATTTGGTTTATTGTTTTTTTCTTATTTCATAGACCTAAACAAACAGGCGTATAAGTGTGAGCAGAGAGAGATCTCTGCATTTTTTATTTTCTTATATGTAACAAGCTGAGAAAATGAAATTTTTGCATTATGTGTTTTGCACTTCTTGACAAAGGAATGTTACCTTTTTCTTTGCAAAGAGCTCCAGTTTGATTGTATTGAAAGCATTTATGACGGTCAATTTTCAGATCTTGCACCTGACTCTCAGTTGTATTTAGTTCTGGACTTTACCTGGATCATTCAAAAGCATGAACATGCTCAGGCCTCAATCCTTGCATCATAGTTCAGACTCTCATGTTTAGACTTGTTTTCCTGCTGGAAGGTGAGCCCCAGTCTCTTGTCTTTTGCATCCTTTAAAAGCCCTTTTTTTATTTTCTTTTTTTAGATTAGCCAATCATTTTAATATTCAATTCCACATTAACTCAGACCACATTCTTTGCCACTGCTGAAGGACGCATGATTGTTTGACCAAAATGTTTCATTTTGGTTTCAGCCAAACACAGCACCGTCATCCGCATGCTTTCTATGACCATGACTTGGCTTGTTGTGAACTTAAAATTGAATTTCTTATTGGATTTTTTTATTTAAACAAAAGCTTTCCTTTATAGACCAAAAAAAATAAAATGATTACTCAGCTCAGAGACCCTGAAAACAGGGAGCTTTGTTGCATTTCTACTATTTGTGTACACCCTGATTGTACATGTTTTCTCTAACAATGACAATTTAAAAAATGGGTTCTAGGGTGGAAATATTGGAAAAACATTGTGGTCTCTGTTGTCATGTTCATAACAGAATCTTTGTGTTTGGTGAACGTTTGGCACATCCGCTTTATGACTGCATTTAGAAGAAATTATTGCACACAAACAAAGTTAAACAGATGCCAAGTAGTTTAAAAACCAGAGCGGTGGTTTTATAATTCATAGTCACCTGAAACAACAATTGAGCCTCTTCATCGGTCCCTGTGAATATTTAAGGCCTTGTCATTCTGTGACCCATTTTTTTTGGCTTTTCAAGCAGGGGGTGTTTGTAGTTGCTGAATTTTGAAGAACACATCGCTCACTAGTGGCCTGGCAGGAAAATCACACCTATTTTAGAGTTTCATTTGGTCTCTTTTGTGCGCAGAGACTGCAAAACAACATTGTCGTGAGCAGTAGACGTTTTAACAGGAAATGAAAAATGTCATCCACTTTCTACAGGATGATTGTTGTGTGCACAGGACCTGTTAGTGGTCTTATTTTCTCTCCCTTGAACTGATATCTGCAGCTCCTTTAAACCTTCTACCTGCTTCTCTGATTAAAGTTCTTAGTACCTGTCCGGTCAATGTATCTTTTCCTTATAGAGTCTAAGATGTACATAGATATTTTTTATGACCTGAACCTTTAATAAACTTCATCAAAGCTTAATTCCTGTCCTGTACTTCATGTTTCCTGGTCTCCGTGTTGCTTTTTGTTTAAAGAGGCTTATGATATGGATCTGGATTTACACTGAGATTAAAACAAACTGGTGGAAAATATATACTGATAAGATGCCTTCTTAAAGTAGTTGGTTACACTGGTTTTTATTTAGGGGTATCAGAAAAAAGGGAGGTGACACTTTACAGACACGGCAATGTTAAAGAGAATGTATTGACCTTTCACGTTTAAATTGGTAAATATCATCAAGGTCGGCGCTTTCAATGAGATGAAATGTCAAAAAAGTTCATGACTTATGCGAGGAAGGTAGAACGCAGCAGAAAGCTTAGCTTCCTTTAGCCACAGAAGTGACAGCCTATTAGAGAAGTTTAAAAGTGACATGAATTCAGTAACCCACATGGATGGGCTTTGATGTTCCATTTAAATCAAGGTATTGTTTGTTTTAAATGTCAGTGTGGTGGTGGACAGGACAGGTAAACACACCAGCAAACATGTAGGCAGCAGCACACAGGAAACCTCTAGAGGAAGAAGACTGACAACCACAAAGGCTTTTTGCACACCTCTCCTCACACACCTTGTCTCCTCTTTGCAGAGAAAAAATGATAGTCGCATTCCCAAATGCAAGTCCATAATTATACAAACTACATGGCCAGGTGTCACACTTTGTTAGCTCGAGCGCAGTCCGTAATTAGCCTGCTTTACTTAGTTTATCCAGGTGACACTAAGCACCACTGTGAAGCAGCCCCCGATGAAAACATTTAAATGTGTCAAAATCTTTCAGTTTGATTTCCTTGTCATTTAAAATCCAATGGTTAAGAAACTTTAACATAACCAAGTCAGTCAAATAGAGCCCTAAATGGTTAAATTATTACACAATTCTTTTGAAACTACTTTGAGATCATTGCCGGGTTTACGCTTTTACGTTATTGCAACCCAAAAAAAAAAAAAAAAAAGCACTTCAACAGTTGAGTCACCACAACCTAGAAAAAAAAAAGATAGAATGAGTGAGAAATATATGGTGTTAAATCTCCCAGAGAGTTTCAGTCCGCTTAGTGATTCACCAGTGCACCTTTGTGGTAATGATTACAGGTCTACACCACGAGGTACTCAGACCTTTTCCTGTCTTTGTCCATTCTCAGCATTATTCTTCTTCCTGTCTTCAGTTTATATATAAAAGAACAATGAACGATCAGATCATTGTGCAAAGAAATGCTTTGAAGAGAACATTTCTAATGCGTTGAAGTGTTGCTGCATCACAATTTAAAAATTACAACAATTCTGTGCTTTTCTTACAGCTTAGAAAAGCAAAGAAACTCGGTATGCTTGAGTAAAGCGGGTAGGAGGAGATCAGACTCTTGAGATTAAAAAAAAAAAAAAAAACATTTATTTTACAGTCATTGGTTTAAAATGAAGTTGGTTACCAGTAACCAAAGCAGACAAGCTGTTTTCCCCTTAGTGTCACCATGAGGAAGATTGGCCTCTCCTGGTAGAAGAAGGCTGTGCAGTAAGTCTGAGCTCACTTCTAACTGTATAAGTGGTGGTTTTTACTGTACTCTTTCAGCTTGTTTTGCTGTTAGTTTTTTAATCTGTTAGCCTTTTGAAGTCGTATCAGAGCAGCTTTCTACGAAGCATATGTGCGGTTCACTGTTCAGTGCAGTATGACATGGAGATAGAGAGCACCAGATCAGTAGAGCAGATACCAACTGATATTTTTTTTTCTTTTTTCATATGCCTCTGCCCTTCAGTGCAGCCTTCTTCTTTGGGGGCAGCATTCGTTAATCGATGAGCGTCTTCATAGAACGATTCATATGTAAAAACTGAAACTAGCAAAAAGCATTAATTGTTGACATATCTATTTGGTGTGAGCGGGTTTGTAGCTGTGATGCTAATGAAATGAGGAAATGGGTTGTAATTTGTGTCACACAGGGCCTTATTGAACAGATCTCTTAAATATGAGCTGAACAAAATAGTTTCAGTATCACCAGCTTTGCTCGCTCGGTTTAAAGATGACTGCTGGATGTGCAGATTTTTTGGCTCTGATGTCATCACATAGCTTTAATCAGTATGAGTTTATTTCTTTAGCTCAGAGTACAGATGTCACTACGTCTCTGTGGTGTTCGTCGAAACGCTCTTAACCAGGGGTGCCTCTTAATTAGAGGGACATCTAAAAGTGTAGAGACGTGACTTCTCCTTCTTCTTCTGCTGTGGGATTGCACACCAGAGCAGATTCTCCTACAGCTTTCCATGCCAGCACAGAAATTTTTTGTTGTGTTTGATGACACTGTGCAGCGACGTACCGGCCGAGCTCCTCGTTTTGCCAGCACATCATGTTTGTTTGTTTTTCTTCACGTCTCAGTGTGTGTTTGTGTTGAGGGAAGTTCCCTCTATGCGCCATGCGTTTCATAGTTTGATATCAGTTGGAGGATTTTGCTTTGTTTGTTACTCTTGATTTTCTGTCTGTTTTCCCTCATTCCATAGCTGCAATGTTTTCAGTTTCTCTGCATCACTTTAAGTTCAGAACGACTTTCTTCAAGCCGTTTTCTCCTTAACTTTTACATAAGCGTTATGAAATGAGTTGTGCGAGTGTTGTCTCAAAATTGTATTGCGCATCACATTTTAGCGTCCTCCTCCTCTTTAAATTAACCTTGAATGTCTCCATCACACTTTCAGTCTTACAGACTCCCACCAGAAGCTGTATGAAAAACCAGGGTGGGTTTTTGTGTTTATGTGTCTGGCTATTAAACAGCTTGGGCCTCATACTTCTTTTTAATGTACATTTTTTATTATTTTCTACCTTTATATGAAAAATATCCAGTTTCTTTCATAAAAATACAGCATAAGTGAAAACAATAATTTAGACGTTGTTGGAAAAAAAATGGTTCTGAAGCTCTTTGTGCTTTTTTCCGGTTTGATTTTAAGGACTTTATTTATGATTTTTGAGGCAGAACTCGTGGCTCACTACAGTGAATAAACCTGACTGGTGCATCTGCCTCATCTGTGTTTTTTCACTCTTCCTGTGAAAGCAGGTAAAGACCAAAGCAGAGCTGCCCAAGGTGCCAAAATCAAAAGGCGCCATCACCTCCTGCTGCTGAGATGATCAGGTGGGAGGTGTTTGCTCTCAGTTGCGGTCCTTCCTTGACTCATTGTATGAAAAGTCACAGAGCAGGTATGAGTAGGAGAGCTGCTGCCACCATCAGAATTTCTTAAATGGCGTGTCTGATTTCTGTCGTGGCTAAAAAGGGAAATGATCGTTGTCAACAGGAATGAATATGGACACCTCTCATCTCTGAACCTCTCACATAGGTACTGTAAAAAAATTATTTATGCGCTCATCTTCCTGCTCTGTCATTCTGTTTAGCATGTGGGTGTCGGTGACCCCCATGTGGTTATTTACTGAGTTTGAAATAGCTTTGTGTCTGAGCTGAAAGTTGTGAAATCATCACCGGTAAAATCAACCTCAACCTCAATCAAAATACATTTAAATATATATTAATTACCATTAAACATTGACATAAATAAAAAAAAAATACCAACATAAAAATGTAGTAGATTTGTATTTATTTTCATATTCAGTCGTGTGTTTGCTTTAATGTTTGTGTTGTGTCACAAAATTCATCAATGCATGTCATTTTCTAAAACAGCTATACAAATTGACAATTTTGAACCCTTTTTTACTCTTGAGGTATGATTTGATACTGAAAACTTTTAAAGCTATTTTAGAAGTAATGCATTTAATTCAGTGATCTAAAGTTAAATCTTTTAATGTTCTTTTACAGAAGTCCTAATTCATCCCAAATTGTAGAAGCTTCCATTGAATGCATCGCTGTTTATATGTTGAATAAATCAATATCTGTTTGGTTTTAACACTGATACACTTTCTAATTAAGGACATATGTTTTTTTTTGTTTTGTTTTTTTTTTATTATTTAAATGCCTCAAAGCATCTCTTATGTTCTAAATGTTTTTACATTTTTTGTCAATTACAATCATCTTCTTCCATCCGATTTTTTGATTGTAAACATTCTTGCTTCGGTTCTTAAGGCTGTTTAGGCTTTTATCTAGTGCTCATGTTGCATATTTTTTTTATTTGTTAAAACAATCGGCAGAATGGGAGCAGTGGCAGCGTGTGGTAAGCCAGGGCCTGAACTTGTTTGTTGCCATTTAAAACCAAAAGAAACAAACAAGGTAATTCAAAGGTAATTATTGCCTGCTTTTACCATGTAGCCGCGTAATTACTGCACCAATACTGAATCACATGTGTGCATCATAAAATAAACTACAGCCCACCGTATTGGTGTTCAGTCAGCTGCCCTCCGGTGCATAAACAGAGCCAAATTAGGCCAGCATCCAATCTGGATTTGCACTTTCAAAAAAAAAAACTTTCGTTTTTTTTTTTTTCTTGATTCTTCTTTTTTTCATATGACTGAGTTATGCAATTGTTCTTTGTTTGACCCACACATATGACGGTATTTCGAGTTTGGTCAACTCTGTTTTTGGAACTCTGAGTCAGATATGTAAATAATAAGAAAAGCACTTTCCTAAACAGATTTTCGGATTACGCTTAATGCTGATCACACACAATTACATAACAGCATTGGACAGGACATAACCCTAACCCCAAGCTAAGCATTTTACTGCTATAATTAGACTTCTCGCTGTTGGCATGCTGTCATTTTTAAACATTTGTTTAGGGGGGATTTTTTTGGACACAAGAAAAAAAGCAGCAGAAAGAAAAAAATATAGATGTTGAAGCGTTAGCCCTGTCACTGTTGTTGTCAAACGATCAGAAACAGCCCCCAGAAGTCGATTGACATTGTCAAGCATGATGCAGCACACTACAGTTATTACTGTCTGGATATGACTCATGAGCTTCCCACACACATTACTTTGCAAGCACAACTCCAGCATGCCATTTTCTTCTGCACTGGATTCCAATAAGTTAGACTGTCTTCACACTCTCTCACACTGTGCGGGTCCATCACCCCTAGCGTCGCTCTGCACATTTGCAAACAGCTTTGCTATTGCAGGCAATCCCAGATCTGTGCTTTAAGACTCAGCTGGGCATTGAAGGGTATGAATATTGTGTGCATATTTGGTACGTTTATCATTATTATCATGCTTATGGTAATACTTGTTACAAACAGAAAATATTACTGTAATGAAGCTGTTGCATTAAGAGAGAAGAGAATAATAAAATAATAAAATACTGATAAATACGTTAAAACATATCATGTTTTACTTTTTAAAATGTTTACCTTTTTTTTAGATGTGAGTAATTCAGTTAGAACGAATGTTAATCTTTTTTATTGTCGACAACACTTTAAAGGAGTCCGTCAGTACTGGTAAATCAAAAGAAAATTATGCAACCGCTTCATTTTTGTTTCACCCAGCATTACGCAAAATGTAGCTAGCAGTGTTTGCGTTAACAATGTGTCAGATACTAGATTTAGTCTAAAGCCAGAATACTCAATGCAGTGAATATTTACACTGTGTATTAAGAGCAAAGGTAATGCTGTATATAATTTCTATTATAAGCAAAACATGCTATTTGAAGTGACAGATCACTGTATTTGTTTAATTCCCTTTTTAGAATGACTGATAAGAAGTCCTGGTTCAGTCTATCTGCTGTGCTGACATTCTTAAAAAAAAAAACAACAAGGTGTTTTAGGCATAAAACCTTGTCCTATTTTATTACCAGGAGACAGATGGGTTTAGATGTTCATGTTTTCACCTCTGGAAGCATTTAAAACAACTGGCAAGTGTTTTGTACTAAGTAAAAAATTTGATTTTTTTTCTCTGCAGGTCCTAATGCAAAATGCGCCCAGCAGTGTTTCTGCAAATAGCGGTAATCAAAGTGAACTAAATTTTGCAATTGCCTTTTATAATAAAATGTAAAAAAGGACAAATTAAACCACAGACTGCAAAACACTAAATGCATCTTATATTCAGTCCATGTGTCTTGCCATTAGAATGCTTACTGTAAATGATTTAAATTAGCCTTCAAATATCAGATTCCAGTGCAAACTGTTTCTGTTTTTACTTTGAAGGCTTAGAAGCCTAATTTGTCTCAGTTTGTTTGCCTTATTGGCACAGTATGAAATTACTTGTCAGACTCTTTAGGCATAAAGCCAATATTGTTATTTTTTCTATGTTCTGTCAAGTATATGCAGATATTTGGCTGCTTTAGTGATCGTCTAAGAAATCTGACAAGCTGGTGACAAGTCAAACAGACAATCCAGCCATTTCTGTAAAACTGCAAATTATGACAATCTGGGTACTTTTGATGAGATACAGTAGAAGTTCTTAGATAGGAAGCCTGTTAGATCACACCACCATGACCCTTGAAAAATTCACTGAATGATTAAATATATAGATTCTAAAATGCTTCGTGGTCAGGATGCTTGGGTGCTCTGTGACCTTTAGATACGCCTTAGAGCTGCTGGTTCAACACTTGTAGAACATTTAGTAGAAATTAAAAGTTGTTTTTTCTAAAAAAAAAATCTATTGGACAAGCATCCTTTTTATACCATAAGAAAAACCTGTGGATTTGTGGATCAGTTCATCCTTATTTCAGGAGGAGAGACTTGAAATCACAGATTACTGCCATAATATTTTACATTAATTACAAGATTCTGATGTATTGGGTTTTGTTTTTATTTTCTGTTAAGTCTTAACTAGTATTTAATGGAATTTTTTATTATTATTATTATTATTATTGCATTTATCCAACTAAAATGGTTATTAGGGATAAGCATTGAAAATGAGCTCGGAATGAACAAGTTGAAGTTGAACTGAAAGAACTAAATGCAGATGTGCAGCCCAATGTTTAGTTAGTTAGCTTTAGGTAGGAATATATATTTGTGTTCTTGTGCGTGGAGTCATGAACACAATCATTATTGCAGTTATTCAGTCTAAAGTACAGAAACATCATTTCTTGGTGCACTTTGGTGTTGGAGATATGTTTGGTTTTATTTCTCCTCAGAGAAAAAAATCCAGAGTTTGTAAAAATCACGTAGTATTCGATTACTGATTTTATTTAAAACCTTTGCACTAAATAACATCAGTTTTATCATGGTAAAGGATAAATCTACAACTGTTTTATCCAATGGACCAGTAACAAAAGCATTATTGAAAGATGTAGAGCTATATGAATAAATCAGTGTACCAGATAATGAAAGCCATCCCAGCTTTATGCCATTTAATGACAGCCCATGCAGACTCAGTGTCATTCACTGTCAGGAAAGAGAAAATTTAAGGCATTTTGATGCTAATCAGCAACAGATTTTACTCTTCCTCTCTCCCATTATCCGAGGAATCTTCCATCGGGGTTTAACAGATCGACATCACCTTCACGTAGCATCGGGGGGGGGGGGGCCCGCACAGTAAAGCACAGCTGACGAACGATTTCAACCCTCTTAGAAAACAAGAAATTCTTTCCTACGTTTGCGACTCGGTGGAGGGCCTTTGGCTGAGATGCCTGGCCTGAATCAGAACCTTACATGAGTGTGGTTCATACGGGTAGCTTAATGAGGCTGGGGGGGGGGAGAGACTTAGCTGATACAAACTGAAACACATGTAGGAGTTAATTTTTTAGATTGGCTAATCAGAGGAAATAATTGCACATGCTGACTTCAGAAGGTTTTTCAGTGTTTGTGATTGTGGGCCGCCCCCTCTGTGGCAGCGGGACCCCTGTTGCTCTTTCAGTATCGGACTGACTGTACATGCTGAGTGTGTGAGTGGCTCCTTCATCTGAATGTAAAACCGGTGAGAGTGTCTTTTGTTGTGCAGTCTGGTTTACTTTTGTAACAGTGAGCTGTGAGTCTTTACAGGAAGAGTTAAAAGTAAATTCCTCATAAATTTGCATGTATCCCCCCGAAAGGATAGTATGCAGTTGCCTCAAAAATGTATATATATAAAAAAATGTAACTCAATTTATGTTGTTATAATTTAAAAGCCAAAAGTAAGAAGTTGGGTAAAGAAAAAAATTTAAACACATTAGTGTAATTGTTCAGCCTTTTTTTGTAAGCACCAAACTAATTGTACGCCTCTTCAAAAAATCTGTTTGTGCTCTTAAACCGTTTTACTGTGTTGTAATTAGATAGTATTCATCAGAGAGGAAAAAGGATGCTTCTTTAAAGGGGATAGAAAAAGAAGCAGAATTTGGGGATAGAGGATGAAAGCATGTGTTTATGATTGTCATTAATTGTCTCTTCCGTGGGAAAAATGAACGCGTCTCTTTGCCGCAGCCTGAGTGGGGACTGGGGGAGAGAAACTCTTTAGATTACTGCGCCTCATGTTTATTTCTTACTGCAGGAGAGCATGCCTGGTGCGTTATTAAATTCTCCCCATAGTTTAAAAATGAAAAGAGTCCTTATCTATGCGATTTATCAGGAACAGATCTATTATGTCTTCTCACATTTTTAATGGCTAATCTCCTCCAACTTTACCACCATAAAAGGAGGAATTTGTCAAAAGAACAAAAAATTATTCTTACCCTTTTGGTACTTTTTTAGTTAAAAGGGTAAAACCTATCTGGAAAGGCATAGTTTTTATTTCTGAAAATGACCAGAATCTTGATTATAGTAACTTAGACTCTAAATGAAACAAGTTATGAATCTGAGATTGATCAGATATAGTCTTTAATGCAAAAAAATAAATAATCTGCTCATTTGAAAAAAAAAACATGTCTTGTAAACTCATTAGAATAATTATTTGACTTTTTTGAGCATTGAAAATTGTTAAGTTGACGTTTAATTTATACAACTTTACAATGCAAATAAATACAAAAATGTAACTCAGGTGATTTTCAAGATTATTTCAACAATCTGAAACATTTTTAGATCTTTTTTTACTTTATGCCTTTTTGATGATCATCTTTTGGTGTCTTTTTTTCTCTTTAAACCCGGTTTTGTATTTAATTATACAAATTTTGTAAATGCAGTTGTGGTTGTTAAATTTGAACAAACTCACATTTTTATTCCACAGTGAATAAAACACAAAGTTATTAACATGAAAAAAGTTAAAGACTTTTCCAGCTTTTGTCAGATTAATTTTTTCAATGTTTGTGCCTCATCTTCTCAGATGTCTGCCTTTTTCTTCTCAGTGGATACTGAACAGGTCAACTCTCTGGGATCTGAGGAAGACGATGAGGTGGGTTTGTGGAGTCTGGAGCCCCAGGATTTCCGCGAGAGCCCGGACAAGATGAGCCTGACACCGAGCGAGGTGGCGGAGGAGCCCGGCAGCCCTGCACACTTCACACGGCCGCTGGGCCTCAGCCCTGGCAACAGGATCTGCTGGGGCCACGGGGAGTCAGAGACTCCGGCTGAGGAGGATGACACCCCCGCGTCCATTGAAGTAGAGAGGGACCAGGAACCACTGAGGATGTACTGTAAGTCCTAAACTGTAGCAAATTACTACTGTATGAGTAAACAAGTAAGTGTTTTTTTCTGATGCAACAAAGGGGCATTCTCACCTTCATATCAACTCCTTGTGAAACTATGCCTTCCCTACGAGCTGTTGCTTTTTTCACAGTTCTCTTTGAAAAGGCTTCTTTCTGAAAGCATGACAAAAGAACTCATCCCACACAAAGTCACCATATTTCCATGCATCAAAGAGGTGACGTTACGGTACTGAAATCAGCACTGCGCAACGTGAGGCTTTCTCTTTTATTTAGTGAAGATCAAAGCCTCTTGCTCTGCTTGCCTACTAACAATCACTTAGCTCCCTCGCCTTGTATGATTTGGCCCTGCCTGATGAAGGCAAAGCTGAGTTTTTATAACACTCAGCCACACAGGCTCTTCCCTAGCCACATAAAAATGGCCCAAAATATGCCAACATCTGTTAACATTTGAAAAATCTTCCTCAAAGTCACCAGAGAGAGAGAGGTGATTGGCTGGAGCCATGATAGGAGCTCTTGCTTCTCCACAAACATCAGTGGCTTTGACTCTTTGCCCGCGTGTCCTAGTGCTCAAGGGTAGGAATGAAGACAAAATTCTTGAAATCTATTTTCATATTTGGCCAATAAGCTTCGTGAATGTATTATTAGTTCTTTCAAAATTGTGTAAACAATTCAATCCCAATAGATTCACTTGCACAGTGCATTTTTTTTTTGGTTTATCTTCATTCTGTCTTCATGTGCTCGAAATTGTTTTTGCACATACATCCATGGACACAGCAGGTATACTCATGCAAAAACTGAGCAAAAGCTCTGAAGAATACAGCAGTTTAACAGAAAACACAACTGCAAAGATTAACAAGAATGCTGACTTTGAAAAACCTTTGTTGTTTAGCCACAAAAAAAAAATCGTCCAAAAAGAGTCATAGAACTGTCAAAGTTTGCCCATTTCGTCACAAAACTGTCACAAATTTTAATATGTTTTTATTAGTTTGTTATGTGATAGAGCAATGCAAATACCAACTAACTGCAAAAATCATACTATTAAAAGTTTTTTTTATTGATGAAAATCTTAAAATTGGCACATGCATTTTAATCCACTCTCCCAACTTCCCATTATACACCGAAATTGAATCCAGTGAGCACCACTGCCTAAACAACCTTAATCAGTAAATCCAGTCCAGCTCTGTAAACGCCTCAGAGTTTTTGGTCAAATGAGACCAACATTGAAATTAAACTGTTCACAAAACACTATGAATTTTTAAAAGCAACCACTCTCTTTGTCATGAAATGTAGTGGAGGCAGCATCATGCTGTGGGAATGTTTTCTTTAGGAGCTATAGGGACTCAGGTCGGAGCCGATAGAAAAGTTGATTGAGCAGAAATAGAAGACATTTCTAAAAGAAAACTGGTTAGAGTTTGAAGAAGACTTGGCACTGGGGCAGAGGTTCATCATTTAACGGGACAATAAACAATGTGGACTGAAAGTGTTCAAACCAGGTACATCACATTATCATTTTAATATGGCCTAGGGGTGGATAATAATTTATAAGCAATATATATCAC
>JAUZNJ010052320.1:0-14556 GCA_034780135.1 Jordanella pulchra | reverse complement strand
GTTCAAACCAGGTACATCACATTATCATTTTAATATGGCCTAGGGGTGGATAATAATTTATAAGCAATATATATCACAATTGGATTTCATTTAATAGCTGTGATATGACTAAGACTTTAATACACCATAAAGTCTATGATTACAGCTTTTAACAAGGGCTGATGTTCCGGGTTTATCTAGTTTTTGTCCTTTTTTATTTAAAACAAATGTCTTATAGGAGCAATTTTATATGCAGCTCAAATAAATGTCATAGTTTGTACAAGATGTTGTTATGGGTATATTTGTCAGTCTTTCTGAAGCTTTTATTTTATTTATATCGATCTATTGAAATTATATCGACTAAACTTAAAGAAATATAGACATTTTAGCCATATTATGTTGCCCTAATAAGACCTAGTCAAACTAACTATTTCATTTTCATTGAATATTGTGGAAAAAGTATCAAAAATGTAATTTTTAAAGAATGTGTTCAATGTGACTGAAGTTTTTATTCATATTTTTGGAAAATTATATTTTCAAATACAAATTTTGGTTTATTTTTATCAATAACTTCTAAAAACCAGCAGGTTGACTTTTTAACAAAACAGTAGCAGTCCCATAAAGCAATGTTTTTTTTTTTTTCTTTTTCTTCTAGGTAAGAACTCAGACTCCCAGAGTCATTTTGAAGATCTACCCCATTATGAAATCGTGTCTCTGTTGAGGAAGAATTCGGTAAATTCCTCGGCTGTTTACCGTCAGAGCAGCAGACATGATGAGCTCCCTCCTGCCATCTGGTCACCGGGAGCACAGCACTGCTCACCTGAAGCAGCAGGTAAATTGACAGGAAAAAGCTGCATGATGCTAACTTTACACTTCATATCAGTTCATATCAGTTTTACTTTTTTAAGTGTTTTTTTTTTTTAAGGAAACCAGCTTTACTTGTGATAATGTATCTGTCTGATCATAAATGCTGAAGTATTTCTGAGAAAACGGAAAATCTAATTAATGTTTCTTGACGTATCGGGTCGGTTCTTGCTTTTGGTTTACCAACGAATCTTATCACTGACGGAAAATTTATTAATTTAAATACAAGCATATGTTAAGATTTTCTTCTCTCTCATATTTCATATTAAACATCTCACATTTTCATTTCTATGTAGGAAACTTATAGACTTTATTTAGTCAGTATTTTTATGCAGGAGAAAAGAGGGCAGAGATGAATCTTAGTATGTTATTATAGTCATATCTGTTGCATATCATTGAAGTATATCATTTTGATGCACTAGCTGTGTTTTAAACACAGAATATATGATGGACAAAACCGTGTTTCATTTGCCTTAACAGATGAGAGTTGAAGTAAAAAGAGCTCCTGATGATGGATATTTCTATCCTATTAACTGTGTTTGCAGATCCCATACTGTACTGTTAATTTAATAATTTAGATGGTTTGATAAACACAACTGTTTGTGAATTTCTCTGTGGGAGGCTTATAAATAGTGTGTTTTAAAAGATGACTGAATAAGGAGTTTCATAATGTTTGTTATGGGGAAGAGTATCACTTCATTATTAGACAATTATTACTGTTAATAAACAGGTCTTTTTTAATAACTTATCTGAATTGTAGTATCAAGAAGTGGGTGAGCAAGTTAGGATTTATAATAGATTTTATCAATCCTGCACAGGATTAAAAATTATTAATACAGATTCTACTGGTCAGTCAAGGTATTGTTTACCATCAAATGGGTGAAAAACACTTTTAGAAATGTATGATTTCTGGCAATAATTATAATCTTTGGTTAAAATCTAAAAATAAAAAAAAAAATCTTTACTTTACTTTTTTACCCGACTGTTGATTTCCTAATAGCACACATATTAAAAAGCAACATGTTTAAATAATATAATCAAAGGTAAATATTGTGTTCTGCATAGCAATACAACTACACCACTATTTCAAAGTTGTATATTTAAGTAAAATATTTAATTACAAATTCGTTTCATTTTTGAAGAAGTGTTTTGTTTGTAGGGCTCTGGATCTTGATACTTTCTTAATCCATTTTGCATCTGGCAGTAATACTAGAAAATATTGTAAAACATTTTACAGCTTGATTGTGTTTCTTGGGAAAAAAATTATATATATATATATATATATATTTATTTTTTCAGCCTTACTTTGATATTTTGATTAAGGTTTAGATTTTGTTGTGCTATTGTCTTTAACAATTGCATTAATTACTCAAAAACTATCAAAAGTAATTGATCATTCATTTCTTAAGTAATTGTTGGCTGTCTTAACCACAAAGATGCAAGCATTCTCTTACTTATGAGTCAAATTGGTGGGTTAACGGACTTCTGCTGGTTTTGTGGCTGAGATGTACAAGAGAAAAGCTCAAAGACCAGCCAATATCGATGGTTACTGTGAACAAAGCCCCTGCTAATGAGTGAATAAAAACCCAAAACCATACTCGTGAGGCTATTGGCTGAGCAAGATAAAACCTCATAATTCTCTATAATTCAAAGTAGTTTTTCTGAGCATGTTAGCTTGATGTATCATTTAAAGCAAAAAAATATTTTTCAGCCATTAGGCTGATGTAGTAAATTGCAACAGTATTTAAATCTGTAACCGGTTTTCACATTTTGTTAATGTACTGCAACCGATTTGTGTGTATTTTGACATTGATGATTATACTGAATTTTAGATCTTTCTTTATTTTATCCCTTTGTGGTGATCATCTTTTGGTGTCTTTTTCTTCTCTTTAAACCCGGTTTTGTATTTAATAATACAAATTCTGTGCACAAGTAAATGCAGTTGTAGTTGTTAAATTTGAACAAACTCACATTTTTATTGTGAATAAGAAAAGAAAGAAAAGTAATGTACATTTTCTCAAATTTTATACAAATCTGGAAAATTATGGATGTGTAATTAACCCTCTAAATCTGAAACCCCTACATAAAGTCTGCTGGAAAAAGAATTTGAAAGTTGCCCCCTAAAGTCCCTGAAAAAGAAAATACCCTACACTGTAAGAAATGTCTGTAAATTCACAGTATAAAGTACTGTACTTATTTGAAGGATTTTTTTGTAATTTATTTTTATGAATCTTGCAACCATATTTATCAGAGCCGTTTAGGTGAGAGAGTTCTGACAACTCCACCAACATCTGTTGTTGAGTGCTGTGAAACTGGAGGGATTTTACTGACATTTTTGTCCTTTTTGGAAAGGACTTACGATATGTAACCACAGCAGCCATAGCAAGTTGATTTGTTGTAGCTAATTATCATCTCTAAAATTGAAATAATATATCAACTTCTTCTGCAAGTACCAGCTGAGTTGAAAAGCAGGTGCTTGGGATGCAGTGCAGGAACAAGGAGAAGAGAATTTAAACCATCTCTTCTATCAGTCATCATGGGCAATGTGAGATCTTTAGGAAACATGCTGGAAGAACTCCAAGCTTTAACAAGGACCCAGCCAGAATATTACTATACTGAAAATGTGGCCACAGGATTATATCTCGGACTCCTGTGTCTCTCTGCCAGGCTTTCTAACCATAGAGATTTAAAGAACACTGGAAAATTCAAAGGAGGTGGGTTGGCAGTGCTTTTGAACAACAGATGGTGTCATCCAGGACATGTTACTGTGAAGATTTGTCACTGCAACCCAGATAATGAACTGTTGGCTGTTGGTTTTTAGCCAGATTATCTACCCAGAGAGTTTACCAGTTTTCTGTTAATAACCTTCAACCCATTCAACCTTCTGCTGCAAAGAAACCACATGTGAGGTAATCAGTTTTATTGTTGCTAAGCTACAGGCCCAACAGCCAAATGCTTTTTGGGGCAATAACTGGTGATTTTAATCATGCCTCACTCTCTGCTACATCTGACAATGTTCTAACAGTTTGTCAGCTGCTGTACCAAAGAAAACAAGACTTTGGACTTATTTTATGCAAAGGTGAAGGACTCCCACATATCTGAAGTAAGACCTCCTCTTGGGAAATCAGATCACAATCTTGTTTTTCTCTGCTCAGACTATCAACCACTTTAAAAGACAGCCTGCATTTAAAAGAACTGAGAGAAAATGGTCAAAGGGAGCTGAAGAATCCCTACAAGGTTGTTTTGAGGCTACAGATTGGGATGCACTGTTTCAGTCACATGGGGAGGACATCAATGCAATGATTGAGTGTTTGACTGACTGCATAAACTTCAGTGTAGATAACACCATCACTACCAGAACAGTTAAGTGCTTCCTAAATAATAAACCGTGGTTCAAAAGTGATCTGAAGCAACTGCTCAATGAGAAAAAACAAGCCTTTAAGAAGGTAGACAGAATTATTGAGGAGTATACAGCAGCAACTCAAGATAAGAGTAAGCAAGGAGGCATACAGGAGGAGGCTGGAAAATAAGCTCCAGCAGAACAATATCAGAGATGTGTGTGATCAGGGATGAAGATCATGGGCTTCAAGCAGGAGGATGATCAGACAGATGGAAGTCCGGACAGAGCCAATGAACCAAACACATTCTTCAACAGGTTCAGTTCAGGAACAAGCTCAGCATCTTTCTCTCCAGCCCACAGTCACACAGACATCCTGCCCTCCTCTGCTATTTGCTCTTCTGCTTTTATGAGTTTGTTATCAGCCAAATCAGAAGATTGTGCTGCTCCCTCTGCCTTTCACCTGCCTGTCTGTAGAAGTCAAGTGAAGAGGTAACTGGAGAGATTGAACCATAATAATTCAGCAGGTCCTGATGGTCTCAGCCCCAGAGTCCTGAACGTCTTTGCAGAGCAGCTCTGTAGAATTCTACAGCATTTCTTCAAACTTAGTCTGATGCAGGAGACAGTTCCAGTGATGTGCAAGACCTCCTGCCTTTTTCCAGTACCAAAGAAGACTCAACCAACAGTCCTCTGTGACTTTAGCGCTGTTTCCCTGACATCCCACATCATAAAGGTCCTAGAGGAACTTCTGCAAGGTCCTAGAGACCTCAACCAACAAACAAGCAGCTATCAGGACCCCCCGCAGTTTGCTTATCGTAGTGGATTTGAAGTTCAAGATACCTTCATACACCTGCTTCAACAAAGCCACTGTCATTTAGACAAGGCAAACAGCACTGTGAGGATCATGTTCTTTACATTCTCCAGTGCATATAATATGATTCAGCCTGACTTACTTTATGAGAAACTTCAGAAGACTCAGGTGAAGGCATCAACAATTGCCTTGATCAAAGACCTGACAAACAGACCACAGTTTGTTAGAGTGAAGAGTCAACTGTCTGATCAAGTAGTGAGCAGCACAGGAGCACCACAGGGGACAATACTCTCACCTTTCCTATTTACTCTCTACACCTCTGACTTCCAGTACCAGAAAGAGCCATGTTACTTGCAGACATACTCAGATGATTCTGTAGTCCTTGTATGCATCAAAATGGAGAAGATGCTGAGTACAGAGAGCTGGTGAACAGCTTTGTGGCATAGTGTAGGAACAATCATCTGATACTGAATATTAGCAAAACTAGGGGGAATAATCATATATTTCAGAAGAAACAGGAACAAGTTGAATCCTGTTAACATATTGGGAGGAGACATGGAGGTGGTGGAGAAGTATAGATACCTTAGTGTTCACATGGACAACAAACTAGACTGGTGATACAACTGCGAAGCCGTCTACAAAAAGGGACAGAACAGACTGTACTTTCCAAGGAAGCTTAGGTCCTTCAGAGTTTGCAAAAAGATGCTTCATATTTTTTTCTATCAGTCTGTTGTGGAGAGTGTGATCTCTTCCTCCATCATCCGCTGAGGTAACAGCATCAGAACAAATGACATAAAAATGCTTAACAAGCTGATAAAGAAGGCCAGCTCTGTTTTAGGTACTCCTCTGGAACCTCTGGATATTATTAAACAAAATAGAGTTATTAATAATATGAAGGATATTATGGACAACAGAGAGCATCCTCTGCAGAATATTTTTAGACAACAACAGAGTGTCTTCAGTAAGAGGCTTCTACGGACCTGGTACAAGACAAACAGATCAAATATGTAATAAACAGTACTTTGATCAGAAGATACAATAATTGGAGCTTTTTACCAAAACTAGATGTATGGCAGAGCTCAAGATCTGCCCACTGGCCTGACCACTATGGTACATGGTACAATAGTAATATAACGTTGTCAGAGTCGTTTTTCAGCTTGTGAGGACTGATGTCTTGTAGGTTTTAAAGGTTTCCCCACTCTAACACACCTAATTTACATGATTGCCATTCAGCAAAAGTTTGTTACCCCGCAATTAATGGAAATCAAGAGAAAAAAATGAAAACCTTGAGTACTGACTTTGGACTAGGAGGTCCCTAAGCAAACAGCCATTGCTGAAATGGAATGCTTTATACAAAGCATGTTAGCCCAGTCAAAGTCGATACACTGAAACAAAACTTGAGCAAAATTCAACAATGCAAAGCAGATAGGGACAAATTACTGAATGCTTTAAACTATTATTAAAGTAAAGAATTGTTCCTTCAAAGTTTTGACTCAAAAAGGTAGAATATGAAAGAAAATCACACTTTGTAGATTTCCTTTTTACAGAAAAATATTAAAACATGCAGAGATACTCATCAGTATTTTACTTAAATTTAACAATTATTTACTATTTTGTTAAGAGGTTCCAACATGATATTCTTGAGAAATGCACTTAGGTTTATTGTTCAGATTTGATGAAATATTAAAAATGATTCAGTGAGTATGTATAATTTTGTCTAAAAATCTAAAAATATTTCTTCTACTGCTAAGTAAGCTTTTCCCAATAATAACATTTCAATGCCAGGAACATATTCAATATTCAATACCATAAAAAGACATAAAAATATCTTAAGAAACAAGAAAAACTCCCCTTTCTGACGTCAGCAAGGAAAAGAAATCCTCATAAGAATCAAGATGCTAGTTAAATAAGTGTGTAAATAAGCCAAGCAAATCCCAATTTGACTATATTTGAAAGTTGCCTATGGTTTTATTTTTTTAATGTGCAAGCAATGAGGAAATCTATAATTTCAATTGCAAAATTACACAAAGAACATGTTTTCTTAAGTAGTACTACCACGATAATTTAGTATTGTATCTAGTTACAGTGTTTGAGTATTAATTATTTTTTGGAATATTGATCTTTTTGACAGCCCTAATGCTTATCATTCTAACTTTAATAGCTCACCAACCCAAAATGATGCTTACTCACAAAAGCAGAAAGAAAACATTAGGCAGAGAAAAGACATAAGACTAATTTAGTTTAAATATTCCAAAATTATATTATTAGCCCATGTTTGTAAAGAAATACAGTTTTTTAAGTTTTAAAAAATAAGTAATTGGTGATAAAAACAGATTTGAATGCATGTTTTGTAATGGAAGTATCATGAATATCAATGCTTTTGGTTTCTCATCCTCACAAAGCTCTGATTTAACTAGCATATGCAGTGCTTCTTCATACACGCTAAAATCATGCTCTATGCTGTAGACCTGTGCCATTGGTGACTGTGCATACTTGGATAAAAGTCTACTACATAGAACCATAGAACATGAACGATGGATATTTGCAAATGCTCAGCTGCATGTTTAAAACTCTCTCTGGACTGCAGATGAAAACAGAAGCCAGCAAGCCTGTCCGTTTTGCCACCGAATGTTTTGGTGCGGAGCCTCTATGAGAGACCATATTAAATACTGTCAGGAGAGGGAGAGGGGCCACATGGTCTGTCCACTCTGTGGATACACTGCCACCCATAGGTCCCAGATGGAGCAACACCTAGCACTTCACAACCAGATCCAGGACAAGGTGACTCACGCGCGCACACACACAGACACACACACACACATCCAAAAACTAAGTCTGTAACTTTTAACACCAGTGAACAGACTGAAATGAATATGATACATTTTCATTACGTTGATAAAATTTTAGTCTTTTTTTTCCTTTTAGAGTCTAAACCTGATCACACCTTTCTGTTCTAGAATGCCATCAGCTTGGACCAAAGCATGGAGACGAGGAAGTTTAAATGTCTGGAGTGTGGGAAAGCATTCAAGTACAAACACCACCTCAAAGAGCATCTTCGCATCCACAGTGGTGAGACACAAAATAAGATCAAAACAGCTCTGCTCACCCTTCATTTTGCCATTGTTTCCACTGAACTGCTAACCTTTACTTACTGTCAGAGTCATGCAGTATGAAATTATAACCAAATGGATGTGTTGATAGGACTGAGCTTCACATGATTCACTGCAGGACAAAATAATTATGGAAAAAAGATTACACCCCACCCTGGAGGTATTTTCATCTCAAATCTTGGCATCTCTGTGTTTAGGTGAGAAGCCATACGAGTGCTCCAACTGCAAGAAGCGTTTCTCCCACTCTGGCTCCTACAGCTCTCATTTAAGCAGCAAAAAGTGCCTCAGTGGCGGAGGGCATGTTGGGGGGAACATGGGGAGTGGCAGCGGGGCATTTAACGGACATAGCCAAAGCTCTTACCATAACTCCCTTCCCACATCTCCCTCTGCTGGTGGGGGTAGATCAAGCAATGATCACGGCTCCTTGTTGGCTTTACAAAACCAGGAAGGTATCAGGTCTTTGGGTCATTTGCAAGCAGATTCTCACCAGCATACCCTGCAGGACCTCCATCAGAGCTTCCCTGGCACATCTGACCAAACCAGCCTGTGGGAACGTTTACCACATCTGTCTCTGAGGAGCAGTATTATTAAAGGGACATCACTGTTGCCTTATCTTCACTCTGGGACCAAGTTTGACCAGATGTTGCAGGAGATGCTTCACAGAGATGTAAAAATAGAGCGAGACAAAGATGTAGAGGAGAGGAGGGTGATCCAAAATGGACGAGGGATTGAGAGAAAGGTATCACCGGACAGGAGAAGAGAAGTGAGATCAGGTGAAGTAGAGAGAGGTGTATTTGGGATTACATGTCGCTGGTGCTTGCAGCCCTTCCCAAACATGACGGTCCTCCTACAGCATGAACACAGCCTCTGTAAGATGAACAGAGAAGTAGTGGAAGCCACTGAGAGTTTTCAAAGGAAAGACCTATCCTCGCCACCTTTGTTCTTCCCCAGATCTGCCCTTCATGCAGAAAACACCCAACCAGCCGAAGCAACCAATGGATTCTCTGAAAACAGCTCATCTTCACAGAATCATCGCTGGCAATCTGTCCCACAGCAGCTTCTAGTGGCAAGGCCGTCTCCTCCCCCCCGCCATGATGCACTGTCATCACGCATGTATCTGTCCAGCCAGGATAAGGGTAGTCCAAGCCACCTGTCCCCAAGGATGTCATCGCCTAGAGGCAGGAAAAGAGGCCCCTCCTCAGGCTTTAATTCGCCTGTCCGCCTGGAGGTCACAAGCGTTCCACCTGAAGCCTCGCCACCACAGAAAGAACCCAGCAGTCCGTGGTCTGCACAGAATGAACCACTTGACCTCTCTTTACCTAAGCAGCTGTCAGAGCCAAAGGGAAGAAACACAACTCTGAATGGGATCTCAGGAAGAGAGGAACAGAGAGCAGTTAGGACCCAGGAACTAAGCAGACCAAGTCCAACTTCTCATCTCCCCCTCCAGCAGTTCCCCATCCTCAGCAGTTCTGGTGCTCCAGTGTTTCCAGCTTCAGTATTCAATGGGTTTAATATATTCAGCCAATCTGGTTTAGGACTTTCGCTCCATGAAGGCCTAATGCAGACTCCGTATAGTCAAGCAGCTCTCAGTCCCAGGTTTCTCTCACCTATGGCCTACATGATGGAGGCCAATGCAGAGGCTGTCCTGAAAAAGATCTACGAGGAGAGGCAAAGTTTCATGGTGAGAATGTCATTTCTTGATAATTGTGAAAATATCAAAATTGCTCCAAAGGTATATACTAAAGTGAAGAACAAAATGAACTGAAAAAACAACAAAACACATAAACAAAACAAGGGTGGTAAAATGTTTTTTTTAAACTGAATGTAAGCATACAATGGGTGTGGTATTATATTCTAATTGTTTAACGTTCCTGCAGGGTGAGGTGTTAAACCGCAGTGCTCTGGACTACCTCTCCATCACTGATGAGGGGTTTGAAGGAGAAGGAGGCCCAGGGAGGAAGAGGCTGAAGAAAACAGAGGAAGGACTTTATGCTTGTGACATATGTGAAAAAACTTTCCAGAAGAGCAGCTCTCTTCTCC
This sequence comes from Jordanella pulchra, assembly GCA_034780135.1. Taxonomy (NCBI): domain Eukaryota; kingdom Metazoa; phylum Chordata; class Actinopteri; order Cyprinodontiformes; family Cyprinodontidae; genus Jordanella; species Jordanella pulchra. The sequence continues at coordinate 4,415 of JAUZNJ010052320.1, read as the reverse complement.
GACACAAATATGAGCACACAGGTCTGTAGCCCTAACTGCAGTTGTAAAGAGTTAGTAGTGATGAGAAAAATAAGGCCTATCACTCTATTCAGTCATGACAAAAAAACATTCATGTTCATCCTACTTTCAAAGGTGTGAAACAACATTAATAATCTGTTGTTAAACGCCCTTGATCATGACTAAGTGATTAATGAGTGTCAATCTCTATTAAAGCAGGCAATGAGGTTGTATCACTAAGAGGATTTCTCTGAGTCAAATGTTAAAGCTTCTGACTGATGGCTGTAAATCAACAAAAGAGATTTTAAAAGACTGTAGACTGAAGTTATCACTACTTTTAAAGATGGTTTTAGAATTGAGTCATAGGATGTATAAAGTTTTTTTTTTTTTTTCAGAACCAAATTTTTATATAAAATATGGTTGTGAAATTAAATATCTGCTTTGTGTGGTGTAAACAGCTGCTAAAATTTGTAAAAATAACGGAAATATGTTTAGTTAAATATTAAATCAGATTATTACGTACAGTTGGCGCAGTGGTTAGCGCACATGACCCATTTACGGAGGCCTTAGTCCCCGACGCGGGCTACCTGGGTTCGAATCCGGTTTGTGGTCCTTTCCCGCATGTCTCTTCCCCTCTTTCCCGTCAGCCTACTATCTGAAAAACAAGCCACTAGTGCTGTTAAAAAAATGTTAAATCAGATCAGAAAAGAAATCTTCACCAAATGCAAAAGCTTTTAAATTTGATAAAAAAAAGAGAAGGCAGTGTTGTTTACAGCTGCTTTCACCCAACAAGCTCAAAAACTGTCAGGATATACTTGAACATTTTTATTTGCATTCTAAATATGATGAAAGTAGTTTTTTTCATCATATGCCAACTTATCACCCATTCATAAAACCACAAGTAGGAAGAGAGCTTAAGTGTTGGTTTATACATTATATGATAGGCAGCCTAGTATGAAACTCGTTCTTGCAGTAGCATCAGTCAAGGCTCACAAATTCTTTCACAATGTATTTCTCCTTTAAAAACTACTGTACACCTTTAAAACACTAAAAGTTTAATCCATAATCTGTTTTAATGAACAAAAACATTATTTTAGTAAATTGGAGGCAATTGCTTTGTACTTTCAGGTAAGCGTCCTCATGAATGCAAGATCTGCAACAAGGCCTTCAAGCACAAGCACCATCTGATCGAGCACAGCCGGCTGCACTCCGGAGAGAAACCCTACCAATGTGACAAGTGCGGCAAACGCTTCTCCCACTCAGGCTCTTACTCTCAGCACATGAACCATCGCTATGCATACTGCAGCAAAGACCAGGACCTGGACCAGGATCAGGAGGAGATGCCTCTCACCCCAGGAGCAAGTTGCAGTTTGGTGGGCAGCCTAGGTGAAGATAAATCTCTGTCTGTGGATGACCCCCACATGACCCACTCCTTCCTCAGTGACTCCAGTCTAGACGGAGCTGCGGATGCTTTAAGGGAGGGGGAAGAAGAAGAGGAAAGAGTTCGGAAGATACACGGAGGTCTGCTAGAAGAAACAGAGGAGCTGAGGAGCAGCCCCACCGAAGAGTCACTCACAGAGGGGAGCAACTTGCGTAATAAGCTTAGTAACTGTGAAACAGGAAATCATATTATCAAAGCAAAGAACCAAATGTGGGGCAGAGACACTCAGGACCAGAACGGGGGTTTGGATAAATGTGAAATGAATATGGAATTAACAAAATTACCTAAAATAATAATTTAACAAGACTTTAAAATGTACTCTTTTTTAATATATATATTCTTTTACATACAACAGCCTCAGAAGTGTTTGTTTTTATTATATTACATGAAAAAAAATGCAAAAAACACCAAAGATTACGTGGCCTTAAAATGGATGAACTCATGCTAATTAAATCTGTGTCAATGCAAAAACAATGTTTTACCATGTTCAACATACTTCACTTAAATACAATTTTATTTCCTTTTTTGTTTTGTTTTTTATTAGTTTTTCAGGACGGTAAAAACCAAATTGGACTGACCAAACCAAGACTATGATCTCAAATTTAGACGTGACATTGCATGCTGTTGCTTATTGCACGCAAAATAAAATTAAAAGTCGTCCGTTTTCCAGTTTAGAGACAAGCATTTTTTTGCCTTTTACAGTTAAAATTAAAATTACCTGAAGAACCAGGCCCTAAAGCGAATTTCTGGTTGTTGGAATCCGATTTTGGTGTTTCTTAAATGTCCTAACAAAGCTTGAAAATGCAACAGATATGTAAGTTATGTATTTTTTGCTCTTAAGTGCACAAAACCCGCTCATTTCAGTTTTTTGTTGTTTTATGTGATGTTTTAAAGATTTGTTTCATGTAGTAATTTCTTTAATTCAAGCTTGTGACTGATTGTATATAATAGAGCTCATTGTCATGTTTGCTGTGAATTCAAAAATTTAACTCGTATTTGCCAGCTTCTCAGAGGTCTCAATCAGCCATCTGTTAAATGTTACAAACAAGCCCCCCCAAAAAAGAGGAACAGCTGGAAGGTAGCTGTTTATTCATGCTTCAAACAAAAAGATGTGGCCTGCACCTTTTTGAGCATTCGCCTTACTGGGAGGACAGTCATTTCTGCATCTTTGCTTAAGATGTTAATTGGGGCAAAAGATAAAGATAGTGCCCCGGGGGGGTTTTCCCCTTCAAGCAGCAGATAACTTTTAGAACCTCTTACCATTTGCTTGATTATCACAAAGAAATTAGCTACTTTAATTCATCAAGTGCAAAGACATCTGCAGTTTCTTGTAATAATTTACATGCGCTACGGCCTATTTTTATAGTCTCAGAGCATTAACGTGTCAAAGTCTTTGGCTTTTTTGACGAGGTGTGGCAAGAGGGTCAAGGCTCAGGACACATAGATCAGTTCTGAACTTCCTCTTTCTTGCTGCGGTGTAGTCAACGTGAAAAGTGCCTCAGATGTACTTAGACAACTGTGAGTAATCCGAAAAAGCCTTCGTATGATGAGGCACTGCAGACAGTGGTGCATGAGGTGTGACTAAGCTTGCAGCGTTCATGCATACTGCGTACCAAAGATACTTCTTGTTCAAATGTATGTGTGTGTGTGTGTGTGTGTGAAAGACCAAAGATATGCATGTGCGACACGCCAACTCATATGCTATTCTTGCATAGTTCCTTACCTGTTATCTTCCAGCTGAATAATAGGCAAATAAGTTTTGCATTCGCTCACTTTCTCCACACCTCTACAGTTTGTGTTGCTTTACAAATGTCACACCCAAGCATCTTTTGTATCAACTTTTTGTATATTGTTTTCTTTTTTGTAAAAGAAATGTACAGAATTGCCTTAAAAATCTTGTATTTCATTTATTTTTATAATTAAAAAGGACATTTTTTGCACATTTTCTCTCGATTTGTTGTTCTCTGGAAAGCTAAACTCTGCATCATTATAAAGCAGAATGCCATGTAGTTATAAGCAGAGTCTGCAGGTCTCATTTGAGTTTATAAAGTGGACATCTTTATGACAATTTACCTTTGAGTTGAAGAAAAACTGTTCTGGAACATACAATCCAAGGATTTTAAAGCATTCTTAGGTGAGCTATGTTTGGCTGCAACTGAGATTAAATTTCTAGTGGAATCAGGCATCTTCACAAGCATGTATGATATCATCAAATTACTCAAATTGTTACCTTAATTTAAGTTTTCCAATCCATGTTTAACTCGTGAATGTTTTATTCTTTCTATCCAATCCATTTTTTTGGCACCTATCAAACCACTTCTAACTAATGTTACACGCATGGATAAAAGAGCCACAGGTGTAGTTAAACACCTCCTCCTTTGGCTCAGACACCGAGGAAGAAAAGCTGTGGCTAAAACTAAACATTGTGCCTCTACATTTATAAAGATTGCTTGGAGTGGCTAAAGTTTAATTTCTCATCAACATACATTTTGTACTAATGGAGGACCCATTAAAAGTAAACGCTGCAGTAAAAGAAGTAAGTATCTTACCTGATAAACTTATTGTTCACAAAAAAACAGAAGTGGTTGCCTCTGTGGTCTGGTCTTTAGTTGTTTACTTCCACGGATCGAAACCACATTTCTCACACATATGAACTTTGGAGCATTAGCGATAAAGACATTCTTTTCTCTGTTTTCAATAATCTTCAAGACATCCGTTCAACATGTTCCTGTTGAAAATGTATTTGTTAATCATATAAACAGCTGCTTTATAAAGAACAACCTTTATAACCATTAGATTAGCATCCTGTATGGGTTCATGCGACACATTAAATCCATATTTAAAGGTCTCATGCCTCGGAAAATATATTTCATATTCATGTAAGCTAAACCTACATGATGATCTTTTAAGAAAAATGTAATCAGTGTCGGTTATTTTATTAAAATAATAAAAAAAGGGAAAAAAATAAAATTTGAAA
>JAUZNJ010052309.1:16731-30060 GCA_034780135.1 Jordanella pulchra | reverse complement strand
CAGTAAAATGTTGTTTCACTTGATGAATTTCCTTCTGAAAATATTCCACTATATGTACTTAAACTTCATGGGTGCCAATAATGGTGAGCAGGACTGTATTGTTTTTGCTTTATTTTCATCAAAAAAAAGTTGTGAAATCAGTAAGATTAGGGTAAGATTAGGATATATTACAGGTAGAGAGTAAAACTCAGTACCTGACAGGTCAGAGTTCATCAGACACACAGATGTTCATGAGTCAGTGGTTGAATTAGGACCAACACAGATGAGGTCATATCTTCCTTTATCACAAGGAAGTTTTATGTAGTTTATTCTTTTCTTGACAGCAGGGGAAAATAGATTCCAACATAGTTGGATTGAATATTTTGCCTAAAGAATAAAACCTTGAATATTTTCCTCGAGAAAATCTATTTAACATTTTGAGTGTATTTTATACAAAATAAATTACTCCCAGGTCCCAAATCTGTCCCTTCAAAATGAAGAGTTGTAGCTTCGAGCACAAAACAGCAAAGTGATTAGCACTCCATCCTGTGACCTAACTATAGCAAACATCCATAAACCTGATATTGTACTGAAACACCTCAAAAGGGTGACTGATCTATTTTTAAATTTCTTAACAATTATATGACTTAATGAGTTTTGACACAACCAATGTTCCAACAACACTGCTGCAGTGCCTCATGGTGCAGTCATGCAGATTTGTCTAACACATGTGTCTAAATAGACTATGTCGAACGAATCCAAGTTGCCTGGTGGTAAAAAAGAAGGCGCCATCCCACAGCTGCGTCCGTTCGACTGGAAGCCTCAAAGTCAACATGTCTGTGTCAAAACATGACAAAGCAACACAAGTTTATTTATATAGTACCATTAATAAACAAGGTAATTTTGATGCTTTACAGTAAACATTGAATACCTTAAAAGTTCAGTAGTATATATAAACGTCACATAAGAAGAAGGAAATGTTGTAATGTACATTTAAAACTAATCAGGGGAAAATACTTGCTGAAAAATGAGCTAGTAAAACAATCTTCAGTGTTTATAACCTCCAGTAAACACCAATTCTTTCAATTCTACCAGAGCCATTCAACTAGAATTCATTTAACAGCTGATTAACATACAAAGTAAAACCTGCCTCCTTTCCTGCACGTAGGAACATAGAGTAAACTGTAAATGCTACATGGCTCAAACCTTGTCCATCAACTATAGGATTTTTTAGGTCAAAGACTATTAGATTGCAGTAACATATTTTTTTTATCTGTTCTTTTATAAACAAGGAGTCAGTAAAGTGATAAAACACCAACTGGTTTGATATATTTTTTTCTGCTCTTTGTCCGGTTTCTTACAGCTGAATTTTGTAGGAGCTGCTGCAGTTTGATTGATTGATACAGGGCAAGTATAGAAATGAAAAATAGGTGAGAATAGCCTGATTTGATGTAGATCGTAAAATGTAAGTTTGTCTCTATAATGAAATTAAGGTTATCTGTGTTCTCTGCAGAATGTTCAACATTAGGTGAGTGTTGATTAGAAACCTTTCATTTTATGACAAATATTGTTAGCATTATCTTTATTGCACTAGGTTCCAGGGAAATTTGATAATCACACACTCACCAATATTTTAAACTGACAAACTAACTTAGTGACTACCTGGTAATGGATTGATGACATTTTTGTCTATACCAATATCAAGTTGTATGTCATCAGCATAGGTCTGGTAAGATATGTTGTAATACTCTATAGACTGTAATAGAGGGGTTACACTCATGGAAATATTTGAATAAAAGTGGCCCGAGAATAAAGTCCTGAGGAGCCCCAAATGTAATATTCATTTTCCCTCATCCATAAATGGGATACAACAGAATATAAATGTGCCCCTTTCTGCTAGAAAAATTGCCTGTTCTAGACAATCCACTCACTCCTCCAGTCTCTTAATCCATATGTTATGCCTTAACTATAACAGAACTGAGATCTGTAAAACCAAGTTAATGTATCACTGTTAAGATCCATGTTATTTAATACCTTTGAAATCAGTGTCTCTGATCTCTACAAGTGGAATGAAAATGATATTAGAGGGAAATTTCTGTGAAAATGACCTAAAACCGAGTTTAGGACAAAACAAAAAGTTCAACAAGAAAGGTTCTATTTTTTTTTAAGTTTAGCTGAGAAGGCAAATGAAGAGGAGAGAAAGAGGGTAGTGAGGACTGTAGGACCAGGAGAGAAAGACAGAGGAGGCTGAGTTTTTTTGTTAGGAAATTCAAGGCGGCCTGGGCTGGGCACAAAAAAAAGATCCTGTTTGCCTTCCCCTGATACAGTATACGTACTAAATAGAGTTTGCAGCAGATTTCAGAGACAGATCCTTTTCTTTGTTCAGCTAATGGGCAGACCACTCTAAATAGGCTGTTTTTCAACCCTCTGACACAAAGACACTTTTTCATGATTCCTCAGTTCCACCATTTTCCTGCTCATCTTCTTCAAATATGTGAAACAGAGCCCTCTCTGTGTCTTGGTGTATAGCTCCCACAGCTCTGTGATTCTGAGTAGACTGATCCCATCGTTCCTCAAAGCTCAGGATCACATCCGCAGTAAAACTAAGCTGCACAACAGGCAGGAGCTTGGAGTGAGAACTTCAGATGCCCTCACAGGGACCTGTGGAAGAGAATATGTGAGCCATTATCTGACCAAAACGGTCAGTCATAATGCCAGATTGCTAAAATCAATGTTTAACTGCAGTCCATAAAATCTTTGTTCGTAAAAACAAAATAGAATCAATAGTGAAAAATTATATCTGTGTGGCAGACTTAAATTTGTAGCTTGTAGTTTAAAGAATACTTCCCCAACTGAATCATCACTCTGTAAAATCCTGTTATTCATTTTAATGAGGTGTGCTGCCCTTTTCCAAGATGATCTGTGCTTGTTGTCAGCTCCACTGTATACCCAAGAGTTGTCGTTACTTGACTGCTCTAAAGCCTGAGGCTGTTTGGCACCTAGTGGAAGTGAGCTGAGTTCATTATCTAATAGCAATTTCCCAGCCTGTATTGCTGCATGTAAACATTAAGCAGACAAACTCCAAATGAATACAAATGCAGAAAGGGGAGCAATTACACACCATTACCCAAATATTCTTGCAGGTACTGGAATTACTGATTTTTTTTTTTAGTCTGCTTCAGTTTGCCTTACTTACTTTTGCTTGCTTACAATTTATCTTGTATTCTGGCACTTGTATAAAGGAATTATTTAAAAAAAATTACCTTCTTGAGGTTTAATCCATTAAATGATGCTTTCTATTTTTAAAATAATATGTGACCGAGCAAGTGCAAAACATTTTGTGTTACCCTTTAAAAATATATATATATATATATGATTTCTTTTATACATTTGGTATCAAATGTCACATGGGATGTCTGCAGACTTTGATGGATCAATCTTTCGCCCACCAGCCATCCCCCGAGCTTTCATCTGCTTATCTCTGACCACTGTCTGCCTGACCGCCTCACTGCTCATTCACACTCGGAGGCCCTTGCACAGCCCCGCAGCTTTCCCTCCACACGAACCCTTCTCGATGACCACATAACTATTGGTGGAGGTATGTTTTCAATAGGAAATTTAGTCATTTGATTTTATTTCGAAGCCACCCATGTTTTAAAATCATATACAAGAGTGTTTCTTGTTTTGCAATTGTGCTCACACCTCTTGTTCTGCACATTTGGTCCAATTAACGACTTACCCAATTCTTCTTGGGGCACTCCTCTGCAGATCTGAATTTTGTGGTAAATTCTTATCTCCAGTGTAGCTAAATTAGTTTGTGTAAATGCAATTTTTAAGTCTTTACACAGATTGGATTTGGATCTTACTTTTAGTTGGACCATTGTTACACAGTCCTGTGCTTTGACCTAAACTATTTGTAGAGTTGAGTACAGCATCGTACGTTTTACTTTTAGTTGAGTAAAAAATGTATAAACTATCACTTCTTTTTAATTCAGTTCAATTATTTTTATTTATGTAGTGCCAATTCACAACACATGTCATCTCAAGGGACTTTACAGAGATGTTTTACTTTGTTTTAAACAAATTTGCACCATTAAGAGACACACTTTATTTTTGTACTCAAGGCTTATTGGTTAAATTGGTTATTGTTTTATTTTTTTCAAATGCTGAGTCTGCCGTGTCATTTGGAGATTAGGTGAAAATACAGTGAACAGCATATTGTAACTTACATTTTTCTTGCATACCGTAACTATTGATTTTGTAAATGTTATAACTGTAAACATATTAAATCAATTTTATGACTGATCTACCATAAGTAGATCAGTTACTCAGCACTTTTTTACTTTTACGTGAGTAAAATATGTTGAAGTGGTGCTACTCCTACTTATGCACCATTATTGGGTACTCTACCCCCCTCTTACATTTTGATTGTAGTTCTGCTGTATGTTCTAAACTGTCGTTCTCCTTGAAGGTCAGCATCCATCCTAGTCTTAAGTCTTTTATAATCTGTAACAGGTTTTCCTTAAGGATTTCTCTGTATTTGCATCTTTAATCCTCCCATTAACTTTTATCAGGTGCCCAAAAAACCAACCCCACAGCATGATACTGCCACAATCATGTTTCACAGGTGGATGATTTGGTCAGTGTCAGATTTCTACCACAAATAGCATTATGCATCTTGGCCTTAGATTTTAAATCATGGGTCTGCAAAGCAGTGTTGAAGACACAAACTCTCATCCAAAGCTATGAAGATGCTTGCAATATTCTTGCATACTCCAGAAACAACAAAACATCCCATCATCTAGAGTATAAATATATTATTTTGCAAATATTTGGTATTTGAATCTTTACTTGGCATTTCTGATTATGTTTCATTTCTTTGAATCCTTAGATTAGCTAGTTTTCTTTTTCCTTTGAAGTCAAATAAAACTTAGATTTAAAAAAAAGCCTTGCATTTCCCTATCAGAGGTGCATACTTGATTTCTCACTGTATTTATGAATATTTACTAAGAAGCTTATTTACATTAACTGAAGACGCATATGGTAAATGTGACTGCTGCTGCTGCTGCTGGAGGTTTTCCCACCCTTTTCCAGAGGGTCTATTCAGCCCAGGGCGCTGCTGTAGTGATTGGATTAAGGGAGGCCTGAAGCGTGTCCACGTCTGGAGCTGAGCTGGACTAACAGTCCGGCAACCCATCAACCTCACTGTCATTGTTCTGATTCCCAGAGAGCCCACTCCAGGTGCCAGGCAATAGGGAAGATGCTCCAAACTTTCCCAAGAATGAGCTTGATGATTTAAAATAGTTCAGTTACAACCTTTATCCACTTTCAGCCACCACCCCCCGCCCTCTTCGTCACTTCTACCATCTCCAGTGAGAAACTGAAAACAACACTATCATGGAAAAGGTGGATAGAATGTATTTCTTGTCTTTTCACTCTCTTGTGTTCTCACCCCAGATTTTAAATCTAAATCCCCCCTTTTTTTGGTTGGGTGGTGGGGCCAGTGGGAGGACAGTTGTTTTGTCTCCTTCCATTGGTAGATTTACATCTCCACAGCTTCTCTATCAAAGTGGTCATTGTCAGTTCTAACCTATGAAAATTACAGAGGACACTGGGTGCCTTTATTCTTTGTCAGGATACAAACAGGCATCCACACACCACCACTCACAAACACAAAAAAATACAAACAACCACAGTGTATAAAATCTGCTAATTTATTTATTCTGATTTCAGGCTGATGATCTTTACCCAAAAGCTCAAGAGACCGTCAAAAGTAAGAATGGAGAAAAGGAAGGAAGAGAAAAGTGGGGGGGGGGGAAGAATGAAGGGAGGAATCATCAAGGAATAAGAAGACCCTTCCATTTGCACACCAATTGTTTTTCCATCTCTCTGAGCCAAGAAAAAGAGAAAGACCACCTCTCTCCCTCTGTGACTGTGGTCCCCTCCTCCATCTCCACCCTCCTTCCCCCTCCCTTCACCGTGAAAGCAGTGTGAATGGAGAGCCACATTCAGTTGGGATGAATGGGATGGGATGGAAACGGGTAGGGGGTCACTCTGGCCACCCCAGCCCTCCCGATGTCTGAACCACATGTGCGGCATATTAACATATGAAGCCCTGTCACTGTTGAGTTCCCCCTCCCAACTGACCTCATTAACATTCAAACACACACACAGAAACACACACACAACACTAGGAGTGTTTGGGTCAGGTGCGCTGCTGTTTTATCACTGGAAATCTGTGAGGGGCTTAGTGGGATTGTGCAAAAACAGCAGGGTAAACTTATGGGCAACAAAACTGTGAGTGGGGCCCAGATCGGGCGAGCGGGAATTATGCCAAGAACGTAGAAACAATGTTTGCAAAACAAGCTAAATTAGTCCCACTATAGAGATAAAGGAAGAAACTTCCACAGTCTGGACTGACAGGGAAACCGTTCAGCTATCTGTAAATGTAAAAGCCAGTGAACTACATCTAGGCAAAAAACACAAGGGCAAAAAAATGTGAACAGAAAGCCAAAGAAAATGTACCTTGGGCCCTCGCTGCACAGGGACCTTTTTTAGACTGCCTTTCCTGTTAGACTTTCCCTCATCGAGACAGTGCGTCACACACAGGGAGTCTGCAAGCTTGACAGATGTTAACCCTTCCAAGCTAAACAGCGGTCTTTCCTGTAAGGAGCGTTCCACAGGGCCTGTTCACACACTGTCGGCTGGATCCAGTGTGTTTGGACTGAGCTTCTCGGTACCCCACAACACTCCCCTCAGGCTCTAATCTCTTTTACAGCACAGTGGATTTAATGATCATATTACGGCTTCTACCGTACAGGAGTGTCCACATTTAAAAAAAGAAAAAGAGCAGAGAAAAAGCTGGCTTGGTTCCTGGATTTGAAGAGTCGTTAGAGTCAAAGATAAATACAGCTCCTTCCAAAATGCCACTTAAACCTATTTCACATTTTGTCGCTTTACCACCACAAATTTCAGTCACTTTTAGTGTGATTTTACAAGATAAACAAACATAATTTCCATAAATATAATGGGGAAGAAAAATTGTTTTTAACACCTTTCATCCTTGGACCTAAAAAGATTCATCTCACGCTTAGAGGTAAGCATAGCTTTTTGTGAGGGCCCCACACGTTTATTAAGCAAATCGCATCTTGAAAACTCAGGACCACACCTGAAAGGTGAGATATTATGCTGTTAAAAAGTACAAAGAGGATTAGGTTAAAAAAAAAAAAAACAATACCCTAATGTGGCGAGGTGCACACTACAGAGGGCCCCGGGCGGGATTTGATCCCACGACTCCCGGGTGAAAGTCACACGCACTAACCAGTCAGCCAATGGGATAGCCCCTTGGCCAAGTAGCCAAGGTGCATAATCATTTGGAGGTATAGTGACAGGACTGTCACACTAAGTTTTAAAGAAAGTCTCAAGAATCCTGTAAGTACCAGTTTTACGAAAGCCATATAGAAGCTCTGGTTTGATATGAACTTTTCACGTAAAACACAGGAGGTGTAGGAACATCATTGTGTAAACAGCTCCACACATCAACTAACCTACAACCAAACTGGGTGGTGGTAGCATAACGCTGTGATAACTCCAAGGCACATCTGGAAGAAAACTTTTTAGGAGACTCCAACACACTTGACATGACTGTCATGGTACCTCCTCTCCCTAGCTCCTACCGCTTGTCTTTTTGCAGGGTCAACAGTAAGAACAGTATCCGGGAAAGGAGAGAAAGTCCACGCTGTTTTGCTGAATACGGACATCTTTCAGCCTTACGGACATCATTACATCATGGGCGTGCACATGAATGATGCTAGTGAAATTGAGACTACAGCCTTCCAGAAAACAATAAAAAAAAAACACACAAAAAAAACTTAAGTTACATAAATGTAACGAATGACTGAAGCTCTCTGTTATAAAACCCTAAACATACAAAGATGTGTACATTAACATAAAATATGCATCCTGCTTCCTCTTCCTAGGTCTTTCCTTACTTCCAGCACTTATCATGGCAAATGAATATGAACTTTGGCCAAAGTGTCCTTACCGATTCACACTATTTGGAGGGAACTCTCGCCTAGAGCATACTTCCTGATCTGCGCCTCTATGATCTTCCTGATCTGTGCCTCAACTGATTTAGGTACTCTTCTAAGGCCTTCATTTTGTACACACAGACGGAATTATAAAGGAAGATGTTGATGGAATCACATTAATAAACTATAAAGCTCAAATCCAACTATGATTATTTGGTACCAGGATATAATAATGATACCCCTCAAGTTTCAGGGAGCTTAAGTTAGTTTGAAAAGAGCAACAGGCAAAAATCATAGGTTCTAGATGCTTCAGGATGGGCAGAACTATACTACAAGGTACTGATTCAGGTGAGATGAATACAAACACACGTTTCTTAGATTTAAATTTGTAACAATGTTTTTTAAAACTTAATGCATCTTTCAATCTCAAATTCATTTTCCACATTGCGTTGGTATCTTAAAAATCCTGTCCTATCAGTTTTATGATCAATATCAGAAAATGAGGAAAAATTCAAAGAGTAAAATGTTTTTTTTACAATATGAAAAATAACCTGGCTTTCTAAGTAGATCATCTGGACATATGTGTTAGTATATGAGTGAGTGTATCTAAGGGGGTAAAGTTATTAATCACAGCCTGAAAGCTGACATCAGGCAGCCAGTAAATGTTAATTAAGACCACCCGATGGCCAGGCCAGTGTCATTAGCTAATTGAGTTTGTTTATGTGTTTCTGTTTGTAGGGACAGAAGATAAAAGACAATAAAAAAGCAGAGGAGGAGGAAGAGGGGAGGAGAGTTTGGAGGTGAAGGGAGGCGGGTGGATGTGGGCTTGTCTCATCCAGTGCTCTGTTCTGGTGACATGTCCTTCAGCTGGATCCATGGGGAAAAAGTGGTAAAAAGTGAAGGAGAGTGGGATGGAGCCCATCAACCACCCTACCCCCATGACTGCTCGCAGGAACCCAAGCCTTGTGTCCGGAAACCTCCTCCATTGGCAAAGCTGTGGAAAAAAGACATAAAGAAGTCATGACAGCTTGTTTTCCTGGTTATTCTCCATATCTCTTTAGTTATGTTGCATTCTAGGATTTTGCACCCTCCATCTCAACTCCAGAGAGCATGCTTGTGTATGGTGAACAGAAAGACATGCCTGCATGCACTTCATACACACACACAAAAATGAACCAAAGCGGCCTCCAGTCTTTCTCTTTGTGTATGTTTTACACACCAGCTCTGCAGCATCCCTTGGGTGTTCAGAGTGAAGCTGTGTGTAGAGAGCAGCCAGCCACCATCACTGCATGGTCTCAGAAGGCTCGGTGTGGCTGGCTGTGGTTATGCCTGTTGAGTCCTCCTGACCACCACATGATGAATCACGTTCCAGCCCTGTCCAAAACGGCACACACACACACATTAGCTCTCTCACCCTGCGCAGCTACTAGCAGCCCAGGAAAGAGAAACATATCTCCGTCTCCCTTGCCGTGCATGGAGATTAATTTTAACAAGCCAAGTCAGAGCTCTCAACAGCAGTACAGAGAGCAGGAAAAGTAGAAAATTCACCAAGGAGCAAAGGGGAGGAGGGAGAAAGCCCAACTCCAGCCCTCCGCTGTCAGGGCCTTTCCTGTTCTCTCGCTGTGATTTGCGCCCTCGGCCAGGTCCGATTCAAGTCCCACGGATAGCACAGTCCATGCCCCACTAGGCTTGTTAGAGCAGCTGAATGAACGCCAACATGTAAAGATTTGCCCCAAAAGCTAGGACAAACACAGCAACAAGAAAGCAAATCTAGGAAGACAGGTGACAAAGTGAGACTTTTTTCTCCGGTTTTTCTTTCCTTTTTTGTGCTTTCTGCAGATGCTTCTTACAGACAGCAGAGCTCACTTGTGTCTGTGGGTCAGATGTTTCAAATTTTCCTCTTGTGTTTTTACTACAATCATAGCATTTGCATAGAAGCGGGATGGTGTAAAAGAAAAGCACCTCTGAATATAAGAGACTTTTGCTTTTACTGCTCTCTTTTGTTCCTGGGATTACACTGTTTTTTTTGTTTTTGAGAATATCAAGCATAAAAATAGATGTACAAAAACTTTTAGAAGGGAGAGAGAAAACTAACATACTCTTCAGTCTCTTTCACATTTTGTGACATTACCACTAAAAAATACCGTATTGACCAACACAAAATGGTGAATATATTTAAATGGAAATGATTCATTGTAAAAAAAGAAACTTTACAAACACAAATTTTAAAAGTATGCCATGCATTTGGTTTCACTCCAGTTACCCTACTTTGCTACACCGCAGTTAAATCCAGTGAACCTAACTTGCCTTCAGCAGACACCTTATTAGTAAATAGACCTTTATGCAATTTAATCTTTTTTATCAATCTTCCTGTTTGGCCTCTTAAGTTTGTTGGAGAACATTAGCTAAGAAACAGCATCACAAAGAACAAGGAGCACAGCACAGAAGGAGAAGGTTGTGAAGAGTTTTACAGCAGTTAGATTATAGAACAACATCCCAAGCTTTGAACGTCTCACAAAGAATTGTTCAGTCAATCATCTAAATTTCAAAAGACTTCGACACAACTGCTAAAACAACATAAAAACATGGCTGTCAACCTGAGCTTCCGAGACAAGTAATACTATTTTATTTTTCAGAGAAGCAGCTGTAATTCCACCGCTAAAGAGGAAGAATTTATATTTATGTAAATTTATATTTATAATAGCAAAACCCTGTAACCCTGTTCTTCACAGAACAATGTAATTAAAAGGTAACTGTTAAAAGAAATGTAGAAGTTTTTTCTTGATCTTTAACACACAGGGGACACAGCAAACCTGTATAAATAGGTGCTTTGATGAGAAGACATTCAACCAAAACAACACCCTAAGAACAGAATGTTCAATACAACCATAAAATTGGTTAGTTATACGTCCAACCAGTCTTTTGTTTAAAACAACCAATCTAATTTGGTTGGATTTTTAACTAATCTATATTGGTAAAAGGACAAACCAATATGAATTGCTCACTTTGACCAACATAATAGTTAATTAGCGTAACAACATCAAAAGCCATTACAGGGCTTAAACCATCAACCGTTTGGTTACAGGGCTAACATCACTGTCCCCATTAATGCTTCTTGGAATTTATTGATAGTTAATACTGATGTTATAACCAAGGTTAAAGCCAACATTTTTGTGTTTTACATGTAAACCTCACTGTAATTGTTATGTAGGTCCATAACTATTACCCACTAGTCAAACAGTCAGTGTAGTAAACCATCAGTTACCATTTTTATTAGTTGTTGAAAACCAAAGGCTTGGTCAGTTAATTAGTTAATCTAAGAGAAATTTGTTTAACCAACTAGATTGGTTGTTTTTCCAACCAATCCATTCTTAGAGTGTAAATCTGAAACAGTGTTGAAAAACTAAAACCATCACATGGAGTGCACGATGAGCACTGTAAAATACAGCAGTGGCAGCACAATGCTTTTCTACACTTGGGACAGGAAGTTATTATAGGAAAGTAAAAGGAGCAAAGAAAAATGATAAAAAGACTTAGTATTTACTGAGATGTCTGAATAAATGTACACATCAAACTATTTACATTTTATTTTTTATTGTTTTGTACCTTTCTTGCATTATTTTGAGTTAGTCAATAGAAAATAAAATCCCAATAAGATATGCTGAAGGTCTTGTTCACATCTAATGTAAAAAAAAATGGGAGGAAGATAAAGGGGTGTAGTAACATCCCTAACAAATATTGACAAGATTTTTTCTGTCTTTCTGGAATTTTTAACCAAATCTGAAAATATACTATTTAAATTTTTACAACCTTAAGCGGGTTCTTTTAAACTTCTTTTAGAATCACTGAAATGACCTGACACAGTTACCATGGCTGGAAACAGCTTTAGTCTTAAAATATTTCCTAATGTTTTGGTTTTTTTATGTTCATTCACTGAGGGGCTATGTCTTGACGTTTGCAAAGATTTAAGGGAGATCCTTCCCACATTATAAATCTCCAGAATTTTACACATAGCAGTTAAAATGACATGACAGCTGTCATGTCATTTTATGTGTGCTAAAATGATCCAATTTGGGACCAAATAAATGCAGACACCCGTGCATGTGTATATCCTGTATTTTTGCAGGGTGAGTTTGTTCAGTTGTGTGTGTCCCATGTCTGACAGAAAGCTGTCTCTTGCAGTGTTTTGCACACTATGCGGTGTTCTGTCTAACTGCTAATAGATCACCAGGGAACCTTCTTAGCCAATCACCTGTGAGCTTATGCTTCCGTCTGGAGAATGCCACTCTTCCAGTGAATGGGGTGAGCAGAGGAGAGGAAAAAAACAAAAACAAAGAAAAACACCTATTAGAGACGTAGATTTATTGTTACCATGGCACCTTGACATGGTTAAAGAGCACTGAATTCTGAGCTAATGCACCTCCACCCCCACTTTCCTTAACACTCTTTTTTTTGCTTTCCCTCCAAGCACACCTTTAACATGCCCCAAAGGAGCGCTGGAGTACTCCATGTAGCGCATGAGAGATCCTCCTAGACCAGGCAGGGGTGGGGAGACGGATCCAGCTGGATGCTGGGAAATTGAGAAGAAGTTCTAAAATTATTCCCATCTTGTGGTGCAAGAATAGGGGAGCGAGGGACAGAGATGAGGGAGAAAAGAAGGAGAAAGAGCATGTGGGAGAAGGAGTGTCAGAGAACAGAGATGGTACTGAGAGGGTGGTAACAGCGATCACTGAGATGCCTCTCACCAAACTCTGGCAAATTAAATGTCGGATCAATTTATAATTTCATAAAAATGTGCGCCTTTGTCACACACTATAGTTTGATTTTATTTTTATAAGAAAGGCTATCACAAATTTACTTCTGCACCTAATTTTGCAGCCTCTATTGGACTCATTTCACTTGCTTAATGTGAGATTACTGCGTTGCTATGTTGGAGCTTAAGCTCCATGAATGGTCCAGTGGCAGTGGGCATATGTGTCCCTGTGTCCCACTTAGTCCCCTGCCGAGGAGCCCAACCTGCTGCCCTGGGAGGGAGCACGGAGGGCAGATGGGTAAAGTCCGATTATAGAGTTGTCTGACCTCACTTGCAAGCAGCTAACAGTGCACTGTGAACAGGACCTGCACAGAAAGAGTGTTTGTTGTTGGTATTAGGGGCTAAACGGCTTAACAGTTCGCAGACGTGCTTTTAGAGGGTCGAGCACATGGTTTTGACTCACTGCCAGATCCTGAAACACCAAGTCAATTCAAGGGCTCTGCAGGGGCTAACAGAGGGAAAAGAAATAAGGAGAGTAAGGGGGGGGGGGGGGGGGGGGGCATGGGG
>JAUZNJ010052309.1:0-16721 GCA_034780135.1 Jordanella pulchra | reverse complement strand
CCCCCCCCCCCCCCCCCCCCCCCCCCCCCCCCCCCCCCCCCCCCCCCCCCCCCCCCCCCCCAGGGAGCAGGAATTAACAGCAAAGATGAACAGCACAGGTGTAACTGTGGTACATTGGCAACACAGCCTGCAGAACCTAAGCTATTTTTCAGACTCTTTTTATCAGCATATAATGTTTCAACAAGCTGTGATGACTTAGCTTTATTTATTTTGCTGTTGTTTTTTTATATTTTAATAAAATTTCCCAAGATATTTACCTCCAAGAAAAACTGATATTGCTTTTGGACCAGAAATAAAACCAGCAGCCTCTTAGTCTTAGACACAATCACATGTTTACCCTGCATTGCTCAACAATGGTTTTAAGTGAATCACAAATGAAGAACAGCACCTCAACAATAAGAGTCAATGCAACACTGCTTTTATGATAAAAGCAATGTAAATCAAACTAAGAGGAATAAAATAATTGAAAAAAAAAACAAAAAAGTGACATCAATGAACATACTATAAGTAAGAGCTAACAAGTCAAAGTGTTTTGGTTTAGAACTAGTGCGTAAGGCTTTTTTTGTATTACTGTTTGGAATAGTAATTAGAGGATAGATCAACTTCCTAACTTTCTTTTTGGAACCTTTATATAAAAAAGTATTTACCTTCGACATGTGGAAAAGGTTCACAGTTCATTCCTGCTGTATAAAAGAGTGAGACTACTCCTTCACCAGAGAACAGAATGGCTAAGTGGAGTTCAACAAAGTAGCTTCTTTAGATCACTTTAGCCATTAAGGGATGTTATTCTGAGAATGGAAATGTTTGGGTATTTCCTGAAATCTCAGAGTTATTATAAGGATCTACAATTCTGAATCATAATAAATTTTACACTCAGCCTTACTGGCTGAATTTGTGTGCACAGAGAACTGGATCATGGTTACAAGTGCTCAGTGAACACATATTTGGTGTAAATATACAAGCCTAAGTGGAAAGAAATAAGCATTACAGGAAAAATATGTCCATGCACGTATGTTGATGCAGTTACTTTTTGATATAGGGTAAAGAAAATGGTAAAGACAGGTTGTGATACTGTGAGTGTGTTTATTTTGCTTCTTAGGAAAGGCTCTGATCTTTTAATGCATCTATTGGGTTAATCAGAGACACAGTCTGGGGATAGAAGTTGTTTCCGTAGCTGCTGGTTAATAGCACTCTGTTGCATGACTTTTTATCTATCTTGTATAAATCCTGAATGGAAAGAACATCCACCCTGATGATCTTCTCTCCAGACCTAATTGTTTGTTGCAGTCTGGAGCCAGAACAAATAGTGGTGAATGAACACTGGGCAGATTGCATAATGACCAGCAGCTCCTCTGGAAGATTGTGATCTTGAGTTGCAGCAGAGGGCCCCCCTTCTGGGGGCTTGTTGTTTAATGTGTGATGACTACTCCTGGTGATCCACATTAGATCAGGTGGTGTTGAGGAGTAGTAAGGCAAGGCAGAGTGGTGGGATATCTCCTGGAAGTCTGTCATGATCTCCACAGTCTTGACCAGGTTAAGCCTGAGGTTGTTATGACTGATCCAGTCGACCAGTTGATCTACTTCCTGTCTGCATGATTAGTAGTCATTGTCCTAGATCAGACCAGCGTCATCTGCCAGAATATCTCACTGGGATAGCATCACAATGGAGAAAGTTTCTAACCAAACTATGTACAGTAGTTGTTCTGCTGAACTTATAATGAAGGCAGAGTTGAGAGGTGGGTGTGGATCAAAAGGCACATTGCAGTCAGACTGAACCTATTGCATAGCTTATTCTCTTGTTTCAAATAATGGTCTACTGGGTCCCTACATAGACTTAACTGGAAAGTATAGTACTAGGAAGTATAGCTTGGCTTTTATCATTTT
This sequence comes from Jordanella pulchra, assembly GCA_034780135.1. Lineage (NCBI taxonomy): Eukaryota > Metazoa > Chordata > Actinopteri > Cyprinodontiformes > Cyprinodontidae > Jordanella > Jordanella pulchra. Next base: position 14,837 of record JAUZNJ010052309.1, on the reverse strand, counting down.
CTTTTGATAAATATGGGGGAAAAAGAAATGTGGTAGAGAGAATTGTTCAGCTTCCAGACCTGTTTCCAGAAGTTGTTTGTCCTCCAAAATAAAGCAGTTTCTAAAAGCAAAATGCCCAATTAAGTATTTTCACTTCTGTTCTTTTAATATTGGAAATGATCGCAAGATGTGCTTAAAAGAAATAGCAATGAAATTTAAAATCTATTTCTCTGAAGAAGAGCTGATTTAAGTTTGCCTAAAAGCAAATACATTTTATAAAATGACCTCAGCATTGTATGATTTCCCAATTATAACTAGCTAGCAAAAGAATCTGAAATCTGAAAGGACATAAAATAATTTGGAAAGTCAACACCAGGAAAAGTATGACTTTTTATATTTACAATATATTGAATTGTTGTCTTTTTATTTCCAATATATCTGAGGATTACTATGATGCTTTAACCTACCCCTCCCGGCTTGCCTGGATTTCCTGTTGGACTCTACATTTCCTGTCTGGACATGACATCTCTGCAGAGACACCCTCAGTAGGTGACAGAAATGGGCAGAGCATATGTCAACAGTGGCCTCGGTTAAGCTAGTTAATCGCATGCACTCGTCCATGTTTATCAACCTAAGTGTTGTAAATGTACATGCCGGGTCAAATGTGAAGCCTGTGGTGTCTGTTAGATCTGTGGACTTTGTTACAGCTGAATCTATGTACAAACTGAAGCTAAACACACAAACTGCAAAGTAAACTGCACTCAGATTAGTTTAAAGTACTGCTAGCAGATTGTGTCAACTGTGTGCACAGGCAAAGATGAAAAGGGCTACAGTAATCCCCTCTAGCCTGTCAATTTCTCTAATCTCCTGCTTTTGTTGTTGCTGGAACCTAGGGCAGGGTGTGACGGGGTCAGGGGTGAAAGCTAAGAGTCCTGTGTTGACCGTGAAGGGGACAGATGAAGTTTCAGGCCTGAAGAACACCCTGAAACTGCTACTTCCTTTGTTAACCTTTTCCTAAAAGAAAAGATAAGAGAAAAGCAGGAGGACCCTTTTTGAGCATACAAGCCAGTAAAGGCCTGGAAAAAAAGGTCCGGACTAACTTTATCTGACATTTATGTAGTAAATACATTTATGGAGAGGTCTGAACATCTTTGAACTCCTTCAGAGAGAAATTGTTGCCTTGTAATTTTATTTTGAACTTGTTTTGGAAACAGCAAAAGACAAAGTTAAAGGTTGGTGAGCAGGTGAAACATCTCCTGAATGTAGACTAACTGGAAAGTTTAAGACAAATAGAGATCCATGATAAAATGGAGAGAGTGACGCACACCTGTGAGCCCACACACTTTTACTCTACACTGGTGGTGAAGAGGTGTGAAGGTCCCTCCCTCCAGCTAAATACCTGTGGGATTATTGTAACACAGCAGCCTAAAACACGCCAGTCCAAAAGTCCTGCCCACAATCTGGGTAAAAACAACATCCGAGCCAGGGAGCTCCTGAAATCCCCAGGCTTTATGTGAGAGGCGACTGGAAGAGATGAGGTTGCACTAGCGTGTCTTCTCCTCTGTGACCCCAGGGGGGTGGGGGTGGGGTTGGGTGATAGGTTGAGAACAGTGGCTTACATTGTTTTGAGAGTGGTACGCTCTGCTCCACTCCCACCCACCACCACCCTGCCTCCTCTTCACTCATACCCCACCCAGCTAAAGATCAAGTTAACTCTTGCCTGCGGTCACTCCACTGCGGAGGAACTCAATCCTGTGCCGTTCTGTGTTCTCCTGGCCAGCTGGCGAGAGGTTAAAGCCTCAGCCTTGTTTCTCATATGATTCATTTCCACACAAGGGTCACTGAGGAGAATAAAGCCCAAAACAGAGAACTGCTGTAGTTCTGAGAAAAGACATATTCTGATGCTGAGAAATGTCAGATTAAGATCTTCTTGGACAAATGTGTATGCCTGTTTTGGTGCACAGAGTTTCCTTGGATATGCACATTTTACAGCACCATGCTTTAGAGAAGTATTTAGATTCCCTGAACTTTTCACACTTTGTGACATTGCAACTACTAACAGCAAGAAAGATACCAAAGGGTTGCAGCTCTATTAAGTCACATACAGTATGTCAGGTTTGTTATACAATTTCAATATAAACATTCCAGTCTTCTCCAGACTGAACTTTCAAGATTTCCTTTCTTACATTCATTCAAAAATGTAAAATAACAAAGTTTCTTATGGCATATTATATTCCATATATTCCGTTCTACAGCAGATAATATTTACACATGGAAACTGCAAAAAACAGAAAAAGGAAAGAAGCAAGGAAGGAAGGACACGACAATTGCAAAGTGGGATAAGGTCTGGAAAGACAAATATTTTTTCCATTATCTTACGTCCTTTTCCTATTCTTATCCAGAACTGTTAACTACTGAAATAAAACCCCACAGTGAGAAGGAGCCCTGATAACTTTACACTATAAGAATAAAAAATGACCTTATGGTTTATTAGCTTCTTCAACAAGTGTCCTACTTCTCAGTGGGCTGTATTAACTGCAGTTTGAATGGAATTAAGCTAAGGAAGAGCATCCCCACAGCATGATAGTAGCATCACCATGTTTCATCTTGGTGGTGGTGTGCTGGTGAGCGTTCTGCTTAATATTTTTTCTCCTTACAGTTAGTTTTTCATGAAAGCCAAAAAGTTTCATTTCAGTCTTTCCTAACCAGAGTACATTTTTTTTACAAATCTGCCATGTCTCCTCAGTGTGTTATAAACACATTGAACCTTTACACTCCCCCATAAAGGTGAGATTTGTAGAGTATGTAGTTTAAAGCTTCTCTGTCCACAGATCAGACCTGTGCTGTGGATCTGCATCTTTTCCAGAGTTACCATGGGCCTCTTGGCTAACCTTGGTGATTTATGCATTGCCCATACCAAAATCAAGTTGCACACATTTCAAATCTATTTCGAGTTAGTTTAAGGCAGTTAATCATAATGTGTGTTTAATTTAGTTTTATCAGAGTAAAGGGAGCTAAACACAAATAAATGGCCCTTTTTTCAGATTTATGTTTGTAGAAATGGTAGGAATCATTAAAAAAACACATTGGTTATAATTCAACATGAAGAAGTTCAAGGGGAATGAATATCTTTGCAGTGGACTGTATGACCATGAACATATGAAATGAACAGTGGGGGAGAGGATCCTTTGTCTTGTTCCCAATGCTAAGGGGCAGTGTGGGGCAGCAGGGCTGGCCAGCAGCTCATAAATCACAGTGGAGGATAGAGAGTAACAGCTCAAATTAAGATAAAACCCCCTTAATTATCAGCTAAACAGCCTGGTGTCCCCTCTCTCCCTAGGCTATCTGTCACCCAGCAAGCAGACCCAGTCACAAGAGGACAGGCTCTGCTGCTCTTCTCACACAGAGAGGAGCTTCTCCTGGACACTCCAGCATCCACACCTCTGTTTCTAGTTTTAAAACAAAAATAAAATAAATTAAAACTTTAATGAATGAATGGTGTCACAATATAAAACATTAGATGCCACAAATGTTTCTTAATGGTTTCACAATAAAACACAAGGCTGTCAATCAAATTAACTTTTAGCACATCAGCTCTTTGCATCTGTTAACTCTCGTTCCCCTTTTGTCTCTTTGCTTATTCAATGCGCCAATTATCATTACCTTAATGACTTCTCAATGGCCCTTAGTCTTCTCTCTCTTCAAAGGGTATCTCTAGCTTGCCCTCCTCCCCTACTCTCGATTTTCAGACCAGTGAGATGTCCTGACATGCCTGCTGGAATATCACACACAAATATACACAGGCGTGATGTAGGTTTCTCTCTTCAGGGCCAGTGGTGTAACATGAGGCAGAGGGGGTGAGGAAGTCCATGAAAAGCTGGAGAGGAAAGAAAAGGGGTGGATGGAACTAGGAAAAAGAGAAGACCACAGATGTCTGTTTTGGCGTTTGTGGTGCTTGAATGTTCTTTTTTCCCACCAACTCTTCTTCTTCACCCCTCCACCCCCCATCCCCTACCCCAACGTCTTTTCTCTTGAAGGCAGTGTATTGATTTTATATTAGGCCGGCGCTACCATCTGGCTGCTTTTCATTCCTCTGTTTTTATAAAGCAAGGAGAGCACAGAGAGAGACAGAGCAAAAAAAAAAAAGATCGAAAGAGTCTGGGCAGAAAATTCATTATGTGTTAAATAAAGGCTCGGCGAGAGAGAGGGGGAAGCGTATACATGGGAGTCCATGTAAGAGACAAAATGTCTGTTCCTCAGTGCATATCTTCATGACACACATTACAATATATTTAATAGGTACATGTTTGTAACGAATGATGGAAAACACATCAAAGACTCATTAGATTTATTGAACAGACTTTCCAAATTTTTTCAGGAGGTAAGCTTCTCACCTTCACTGATAACTTAAGCTTCCTCATCCATTTTTTTCTGGCCATCTCTCTTCCCCCAGAGAAGAAAAAGAAACAGGGAGAGAGAAGGAAAACAGATAGGACCCCAGAGAAAAGTCTCAGCACCTGAGAGCCACAAATCTCCACCTCCCTTATCTATCCTTCTTTTGTCCCTCCTCCATCCCTTAGGAGCTAGGTAAGCAAGCAGAGCCTGGTGTCAGTTCCTTCCTATCAGCCATTGATTTGTTTGATCAATGTGTGATCGTCTGATGACAAATATTTAACATCCTGCCACCATATTGATCTGCATACTGTTGGTGAAATAGGAACTGAGGATGCGTTTTCCTCTCAAGAGGTCAGCTTTGTGTTTGGCCCCTGTCTGCTGTTCAAACTGCAGAAGACGTGTATCATTTCATGCCCTGACTGTAAAGCATGTGTGCTGCAAAGATAATCTGAAACTGATTACAGTGTCTTGCAAAAGGTTTTTTACTCCTTAAAGGTTTTTAGATATTTTCAGCTTTACAAACATAAACAGATGTTGTTTTATTGAGTTTTCCTAAGATTATCTAGAAAAACTATTGCCTAAAAAGAACATACAACATTTTCTAAATTATCTTATAACAAATAGGAAAATGAAAAGTATAGAGTGGAATTGTACTTAGTGCTTTACTCAAATGTCCATGTCAGGGTCACGGTTGGGCCGGTGCCTATCCCTGGGAGACAATGGGCGTAAGGCGGGGTACAGCCAGAACAGGATGCCAGTCTGCCACAGGTAAACACAGAGACATACAAAAACATAAAACCACACACACTTACACGTAAAGGCAATTCAGAGATGCCAATTAACCTAACAGTTATGTGTTTGGACTGTGGGAGGAAACCGGAGAATATGCATCTCTATGGAGAAAGACTCTGCGCCAGAAATCAAACCCAAAACCTTCTCAGTACAAGACAACAGCGCTACAAACTGCACCACTATTAAGTGCTCCAATAAATCCATTACCCCTGAGATGCTTTAGGTGTCACATAATTAGAATATGATTTCTATGTATGCATATAACGTATAAGTCAGAATATATAACCCTGGTATGTCATTTACTTTAAACCTTAAGACAGAAATGTACACAAAATAAAACAAAACACAGCACTTCACCCTGAACACAACCAGAACCTGAACACACCATCCCTGCCACATAAAATAGTGCTTTTGACATCAAGTTGTGTCTATTTCTATTCTTTTTTTTTACACTAACAATTCATTTTTTTGTTGGTCCATCTTACACAATCCCAATAAAAGACACTAAAGTTGCTGGATATATTGGGCAAAAGTTCAAGGAGCATTAATTCCTGTGCAAGCTTTTTATGTGCCCCTCTTAATATAACTAGACCCACAAATATATGGTTGTTCAAGTGAAGTAAGAAGTTAAAAGAACCAGAACTGGGCGTGCAGGTGGCGCAGTATGGAGGCCTTAGTCCTTGACGTGGGCGACTCAGGTTCAAATCCAGCTTGTGGTCCTTTCCCGCATGTCTCTTCCCCTTTCCTGTCAGCCTACTGTCAGAAAAATGAGCCACTGGTGCTGTAAAAAAGCTCAAAAAAAAAGAACCAGAACCATATTTTAGGTCATAATTTAAATGTTTTTTCATCCTGATTTCTGTGACACCAGATAGAGTTATTTCAACCACGCATCTAAAGCAAAAATCTATTTATTAGTTGGACAAACATTTGAATCATACGTTGTCCCACTGTATATGAGGATGCTGCTGCCATGTGGGTCCTGATGCTGAGGAAGCTGACAGTGAGTGTGCCTGTGGGACACTGAGATCTGTGGCTTTTCTGTGATTAATGATAGGGGACGCGCCCCACTAATTGTGGTTCCTGACACAGGCACACGTCCCCAGACAAAGCAGGACAGGCCTGGAGCAGGGTGCCATGCTCAATCACCTTCTAGCAAAAAGCCTGAGTGCTTCTTTGGGGGTGGCGGAGGGTCAGAGCAAAGTGAGGTCACAGGATATCTTGTGATTACAGGAGATGGGACCTCCAAAGAGACTTGGGTATTAAACCAGCTGAGCAGACTATAGAAATGCTCCGCACTTGAAACACAGCTGAGATAGAGATTTACTGGTAACAACGGCTAACACACCAGGAAGCCAAAGCATCCGAGAATGAACCAGGGGATTTTCCTGGCCTTACTTTAGCCTCTTCAGGCTACCGTGCTTGGATTTTAACAACACCTTTGGTATTAAATGGAATTCTAGAGAAGAAAACAAGGGACCAATTTAACAAAAGAAGGGTGTCACACCTCCATTCTCCACTAAGTCATCTAAGTTACAAGTATGAAGGCATGCAATAGTTTTAACAAGGTGAAAAATAGCCTGTCACACCATTCTTAGGGTTTAGGTCATTCAAATTAGATGCCACAGGAAGCGCAATGATTTTTTGGCTCAAGCATTTGCTGTGTTCTGCTGATCAGTCGGCCAAAAGAAGGCTATAAGAAAACGAATAGAGGCAGTCCTAAATATTTCTTCACTCATGGAGTGGAAACTGAAAAAGTGCTACTTACCGTCCTAGGAAGCTTTTTTGAAACTATGATTAAAGGCTAGCTACCTCTGCAAATAACTTGACTAATTTCCAAAACTAATATCAGTTTGTTATAAATTGCATTCTATATAGGGCAGACCTATAAAATGAAGTTAAATTATCTACAGCTTTTTACTCAAGGCTATCCTGAAAATCCCATAGAGGCCAATGTCTTTTCTGTGAAGGAGATACGGCTCACAGGAATACAAAATTTACCGTGGCCAATTCTTTTTTTTTATGACACAGGGTAACATTTTTTACACAACTCACCCTGCAGTCTATAAAAGTGAAATAAATAGTCCCAAAATGCAAATGCATATCCTTCCTTTCCACCTGCTGGCATTTTTTTGAGAGGACAGATGGAAGTCATGAATTGGCTGAAGTGAGGGACTCCAGTCATTCAAAGCTATTAAGAAATCCCTTTATAGGGGGCGGGAGCTGAGCTGTTTTCATATTGTTTCTATGAGCAAAGCGGTTGCCACAGTGGGCTGGTTCTTCGAATGAAAGGCTTTCCTGAGGTCTATGATAGATTTGCCTTTACATTTCACATCCCATTTTGGAGCCTCATTTGAACTCATCAGCTGAGAAGTCTTGATTTAATTCACATAATGATTTGGTACAGATATATTTCTATGTTTGTGTGAAGCTGAATGTTTTTTTTTTTTTTGCAAGCAGGGGGTATAGACTAAATCATACCTTAGCCTCTGTAAAGCTATGTTGTCTTAGGTCAGAGTCATTGAGGCCTAGCCCCCCATTGGTCCCTCTCTGGTCCCCCCCTAGGCCCCCAAGCCCCTGTGAGCTTCCCACAAAAAGTTCACAATGCTATTCAAACAATAGGGCAAGGGACAAAGAGCACATTTACACAAGTGGAGCTTTCTTTAAAAGCAAAAAGGCACTGTTTGGAAGATTTCCAACCCTTCCCCCCTTCAAAACAAATTTTTGAAGAAGAAACAAGGATCCCCCTTTCGCCCCTCCATGTCCCACCTCTCAATGCCCTTGCTTTACAAAAAAAAGTTCACCATTCCAGTGATGGAGACGTGGGAGCCAAATATTCTGAACCCAGCCCAATCCCACCCGCCAGTCCACAAGCACCCCCAATTTAGCCAAACACCCTCTTTACAGGACAAAAGCCCTTTAAAGACTGAGTGTATGTGAGGGCTCTGGTGGATACCATAGTGGCTTAAAGACCGTGGAGGCCTCTAAAAGACACTTCTTTTACTCCCAGTCTCCTTCCATTCCTCTCTATTTCTTCTCTCTATGTCTTCTTTTTCCCTTCAGTTTTTCTCTCAGGAAGTGAAAGGTTCAGCAAGCGGGAGAAAGAGTTTTGGTAGCATGGGGAGTGGGATCCAAAATGGGCTGGGGGAGGGAGTGGTGAGGGTTTTCTTGTGTCAACATTGTGTTATTTTCCCAAAGATGCATATCACCTCTAGACAAATAGGAGATGTATTTATAGGAGTACATAGAAAGCAGCGTGAGTGGAGTGTTTGGCCCGAGCTTTCTGGCCACGGCCCCCACGGCTCCATGGACAGTCTTCATGGCTAGTGAAATTGTTATTCTTTAGATGGACGTTGGCTGGGAAACACGCAAGTTCTCAGGCGACCACACAGTATTTGCCCTCCCAATATGGCTGCCCTGCAGAGGAGCCCATTGAAGGACGGGGTCCAGCATGATACATTTTACTGGAGCTAGTATCCCAAGGCTCCTGTCGCTATGCTTCGTGTGGAATTTTGTAGAACGCCAAGAATGGTTGGAGGGGGAGGGCACACACTTTGACCCATTTCATTTTTATACCAAACAAGTTATCCCAGCTTCAAGTACTGTACATCATGATTACTGTACATCGCTCTCTTTTTAAGCTCAACTGAACCCGCTGAACAGGTAAATGCAGAATATGAAGAGTTGCCAGGTATATACTGACATACCTCTTTGAAAATGAAAATTGGCAGCACACAGGAGCAAATATGAAGAATAATAACAACAACATTCCAGCAATTGAAGCTTTTGTGCTGTATAATCCATCAAGCCACTCCTTGAACAAATATTCTTGGATTTATACAATGCATTCATGACAGCACTTTTGCAATATCCCAGTCCAACCAGGGTTGTTGTTGGCTAAAAACTTTTGGCGGTTTGGCAGACTTCATCCTTTTTTATGTGGTTAAGAATGTATTTATGCACCGCTTGTCCCTTAAACATATATTATAATCTATTAAACCATTTTAAACAGCAGGCCTCTCAATAAAACAATTAAAATGTAATGTAGCTACAATGTGGGCTTGAATCCTAGAAATAAAACAAACCTACATTCAGCATGTAGCTTTTGTAGTTTTACACTGTATTTAGATTGCATGTAATAGACATTATAAAGTGATGGACTGTTGAGAAGTTTAAGTGAAATAATACATAGTTTAGAAAAATTAAAGAGCTAAAATGTTCTCTACGTACTATCAGTGCTAAGTGATAGTACTGGTATAATTCTGCAAAACTATTCTGGGTTTTTTTTGGCAAAGTATTGTCATAGTAACTGTACCTCCAACCATTCGCCACTTTCGACATAATCCGTCTTTCTGAAACAGAAACTTGCAAGTGACATGAGAGTCTGCGGTATAACCAGTCTCTGCTGTTTGCTGAAGCTGTGCATCATGCTCACAACAGGCCGTGCAATCCTTCACAGCAAGGCACCGAATACAGCAGCAAGCATAAACACACCTGAATAACACAGAAAGGGTCCTGCGGGGAGTGCATGCGTGTGTGTGTGTATGTGTGTATCCTAGACAGCGCTGATGCAGGGCTGAGCACCACAGCCCTGTTAGGTTGCATTGACGTCTCCACCTCAGAGCTGCCACACTGGGGAATTATTGATTACCATTAAGCATCCATGCAGATGGCCAATAAAGAGCACGTGAGCCAAAGAGGATCTGGGGAACACAGAGGGGAGGTTGTGTGTGTGTGTGTGTGTTAAGAGTCCATTAGGAGGCAGTAGAAATTGTAAAAAAAAAAAAGATAAGATGTTGATATAGCCTGTTTGCTTTGATTTTCTTTTTATACATAATTTCCATTTTGTACCTGTTATCAAGCAGCACACAAATTGCAGCAGATGTAAAATGATCTAATCATTTTGTTGTCAAAATCAACTAGAAGCCATATTTTCCAGTTCTCACACCACACCCTGGGGCTTTAAAATTATGTAAGTTTCTACATGCTTGTCAGGTATTGTGCATTAGTCCATAACTTTACTGTCACATCTTATCATTTGAAATCTTTTACGGAAATTAATTATCCTGTGGCAACACACAGCACATTTACATAGTTTAAGACTCCTTAAAGGGATCATCTTGATTTTTTTTAAGAGAGCTTTTTCTGGGTAATAGTTTGATTACCTTTAGGAAACAGATGTCATATTACAGTGAGTTTGTAGAGAAGAGGCGAAATCTTTTCTGTATTGGAAGTTGACAAAAAGTCTAATTTTTGTTTTAAAGTATTGAATATTAACCTCTTCAGACTGTAGCCATAACCTAGAGAAATTGCAAAAAACATACAACAGAGGATAATGCATGAAACATCATTTTATGGTTTAAAATAAAATATAAACATCAGGAACCAAACTTAAAAAGCCATTGTTTTTAAATTAATTTATTCATTCTCTATTTCCAGTCTTCTTTCTCCCCTTAGTTGTTGTCTTTCGTTCTCACCCATCTTTCCGTCTCCATATCTGTTGTTTACGATTTTAATTCCCAAATAAATTTTAATTCAATTACATTTTTTTATTAGCAAAACAGGACACAAAAAAAGTCAAATAGGTGCTGCTGATTTAGTTAACATTAGCTTCTACAAGCAATCATGCTAAATATATCACATCCATAGTGCACATCACATTAGTAGCTACTGTCTAAACTTATTTATTCAGTTATTTAGCTTATTTCTGAGGTGACTGACTTGTACTGTTTTCCTAAAGCTCTACCAATAAACACTGCAGACATTATCCATCCAGTGCATCAACTGCATCAGTCTACTTTAACTGGCTAAAAGTGCCAAAAATTCCAGATTTTTACCCCAGATGTGATTAATGCAACAGTATCAATGCTGCAACATATGCAATTATAAAGATGTAGCTCAGCCGAGAAAGCTAGTTTTCAAGTTTTTGGGGGAAAAGTTCACCATCTATGGTTTAATGATATTGGAGATCCAAGGCATACTATAACCTAAGTTGGAAGGGTTTTATTTTGGTAAAATAAGCCTAAACTGGGTGTCCGTCTGATAGCTGTTAGCTTTCCTGCCTTTCTGAGGATTCGATTAGTTCTAAACAAACCGACTCTGATGTGGTACATTTTTACTCCAAAACAAGGAACTATTACTGAACAGCTCTAAAGTATCACATTTCTAACCCTTAAAAAACAAGTTGTGTGGCTTATTTCTATGCACAATACATCTTTTGTGATTATAGGTCATACATCAGAAGTAAACCTTTGCCATCATTCCTGTTTGTTTAATACCAAACTTTTTCAGGTACAAACCTCTGGTCTGAAATCTGCATCAGGTCATTCCTGCCATGTTTTGAGCCTGTACTATGGATCTGTGGTAATATGACTACTAATTTGGTAACATCATGGGTCTCAATCTGTCAGCTGTTGCAATAGAGCAAAACCAAACTTAATGGAAATAGAGTTATCAAATAAATAATAATATCAAATAATTTTGTTTGCACAGCTCAAATGAAAAAAGTAATTATCTGAATGAGTTTCCAATAACCTGTCTAAAAACTGTACACACTCTTAAACTAATCATTTGTTTGAGTTTGCTTTAATTCTTTTTAATTTTGTTTAAGTACAAAGTTAAAATACATCAAATAGGAAGAAAAACGTTTTTTAAAAAAACAAAACATCAGGTCCATAGTGAAAAATGGTAATGGTAGAATTATGATTTGGGTTTCTTTTTTTCTGGTATTTATGAGGTCAAACTAAATATTAGTTAGTTTTTATCTTAATGCTTCAGGTAGATTCTAAAAAGCTAATAACAGATTTTATTTATCTGCGCTACAGTGAGTACAAGCAAATAACAAAAACAAGCAAAGAATGACTTCTGAGAGGAATATTAAAGAGTGGCTTGACTAGGGCCCAACAGTTAATCTGGTGCCAGCTAAAGAACACTGGACACCAGCCTTACTCCAAATCTCACACTTTAATAAGGTAAAGTGTGCAAATACTGCCAAGTCAAGATGTGGTTTTCGTATTTCTTCAACCCAACAGTAGAATGTGCTCTTAGAAATGATTCATCATGTCTCTTTTTGAACTTGAATTTAAATACTTTACAGAGCCTCTGAGTCTCTACAATACTTTACAACAAAACCATGATTAAAACATAGGTCACATGGTTTTTTAAAAGTAATAACTTTGAAGTTGAAAGAAAAACTTTGTAAAGTACAAGTATGAAAAGGTACAACCTGACCCTGAGCCTTTTGAAACACTTAACAAAAGAGACAGAAATTCCACCTTTAACATCATATTTATTGTTATTTAGTTACTCAATAAAACATATACAGATATATACATTATGCAGGAAAACAGACGACTGCACTTTACATATTATTAAAAAAAGGAAAACAATAACAAAAAACCTGTTTGTAAATTGCCGTCACAGTCCTCCATCTATTGTTCAAGAAATTCAAATTCAACAGAAGCATTAAAGGTTACAAGATTGCCTAACACACAGCAAAATGTTCTCTTATTATACATGTGCAATACCAATAATCTTTTTTTTTTTTCATTTTCCCTTATCAAACAAACCCCTCGACCTTCTTTGTTGTTTTTAGTTCCCATTGGCTGAATTGGATACAAGTGGTTGAGCTCACATGTACAGCGGAGAAAAGAGATAGAAAAAAAAACGTTTTCAGTAAATTAACGAACAGAGAAATATAAATTCAATGACTGAGAGCAGCAAATGATAAGGATTCAAAATTTCTTTGACAAATAGAAGAGATCACAAAAAAAAAGATTAAAAATGCTGAGGTACATTCATGCATAACTGCCCCTCCTCTAGCCTTCTTCTGGCTTCGTCTAATGAACCAGCAGGCATTTTTAGAGAAAATTTAGCCCACCATTGGTCAAAAATGTCCCCAAGGTCAACTTTAAAGGTGTAGCCATAACTGAGGTAAGAGCAGTAGGCTGCAATAAACAACAGAGTAAAAAAGCAATGAAGCAGAGGTCACATCACCAATACTTAAACACTGGTATACAATCAAAGCCAATGACAACTGACATCTGTTCCTCTGTTTCTCCTGCTTTTCTCTTCTCCTCCTTTAACATATCTTTATTGTTCTTCAACAATGAAATCAAAAGGGAAAGAAAAAAGTGGATTTGAGGTTTTCCAGATGTGGGAAGCAGCGACTCAGCCCCACGTTTTATTGTCCAGCAAAATCTTAACTCGTGACTGCATGTGTCTAAAAGAAAAATAAGAAGGGGAGGAAAAAACATGGCAATTGTTTCTGTGTGTGTGTGTTCATGTAACTCGCGTTCGTGGTTTTGCGTTTATAAGCGCAAATGTCTCTCTCCCTGAACAGGCAAGAGCCGCACACAGCTGTCTCGTAGACATATTGTCATCATCATTATTATTTATTTATTCATTTTTTGTCTCTGAAGTTGTCCTCGAGTTTTATTTGTTCTTTTTTTTCTGGTTTTGAATCCTTCCCTCTCCAAGTTTTTTTTTTTCTAGCTCAAGTCAGAGCTGCCACAAACGTCCCAAATCGGTTCGAGATGTCAGAGTGAATGGAGCGCCAAGAGGAGACTGGTCCCCCTCGGCCCTTGCTGTCCCCCAGCTCGTCTGTGCAGTGGACGGACAGGCACTGCAGGTGGTTCCCGCCGCTGCTCCCACCTCCTCCTCCTGCAGCTCCTGGAGGCGCAGCACCGCTCTTACTCTGGGAGAGGTCGGATTCTGCACAGAAGAACAGGAAGCAGAAGGTTAATTATGGCTTCAACAACTCCAGGCAGCTGACATCCTCTTTAGAGATAAAACATTTAAAACCTACACATTTAATAAAACCAGTGTCATTTTCACATCCCACTCTAAGTCTGCACTGTGAAATGAATTCAACACCATTCCACCATCACCCTTTTTTTGTCAATAAGACTAAAAGTGGAGCTTGTAAGCAAAGCCTCCTCTTCTCACAGTCCACCTCCTCAGTGTCTGAAAGAGGATGTAAAAACAGGTGTGAAAAAAAATTAAAACATGCAAATTCCCCAAAAACTCCTGCATAATCTCCAATCAGTGGGTCAAAGGGCTCTGAGGAGACTGACCTTTTTAATTTGCTTGACCCAATTTTATGGGCATAATGACCATAACGCAGTATCGACCTTGTGTCAGCAAAGTGTGAAGTCTCCTATTAAACGGTTGTGGAAAAATCCATAGGTTGATTTTGACATGAAAACCAAAATCCCACCCAAAAAATTCTGCTGGTGATTGGAGCTATTTTCAGCATCAATGAGATATTTAAAAATTAACTCAGATGAAGGACCAAAGCTGTTTAATAACAACTGCTCTCTCTTGATTACTGGTATTATTTTACAGTAAAAAGTTAGCAACAGCTTCAGGATTTTAAATTACCTTTTAGAAATAAAATTAAATACTTCTACATTTCAGAAGTGGAAAAAATACAAAACATTATGGGACATAATTGGACTTTTAAATGCCTAAATTAGAGATGAAGCAATTTTCTTTAGTAAAGTTTTAATTACAGATACCTGCTGTAAACTGCAGTGTATCCTGTATTTTTACCCTTTTTTGAGTAAATCACTGCTTTATTTTGATATTAATGTCTTTATTTTGAGAATTTTGTTTTTTATTTTTAATTGCTACAGAAAGTAGAGAAAGTACCTTGCTGTCAACTATAATTTATA
>JAUZNJ010052308.1:0-58410 GCA_034780135.1 Jordanella pulchra | reverse complement strand
AGACATACTTCTGTAACGCATGCCGATTACATCACCGGAAATGGTCGCACAAGAACCCCCGACCCATCACTGGCAAGATAAGAGCCTCTAGTTTTGATTGATGCCAGCCATTAGGGGGTGTGACCAAAAACCGTGGCGTGCTTTTGCATAACTTCGGCAGAGTCCACATGTCAGACGAAATGTAAAATCTAAATTAATTTTTTTAAATAGAAAATATTTGTGCAAAAATAATTTTGAAACATGTTTCAGAAAATTTAAAGCCCATTCTTGAAAGCCATGTGGATGAAAAAAGCATGATTTATTTTTGGCCAAATCTATAAATAGATAAACGCATGCAGGTGTTTTCTTGGCCCAGTACTGGACCGGCCGGGCTTAAGGGGTTAAATAGTGAAAAGGTTTTTGAAAACTGTCTTAATAAAATGCATTACAGCATCTATCTTTGTTTTATATATATCTTAACTTGAAAATGAATGCATGACTCTTTGATCATGAAAGCTGGCATTCCCAGCTCCATCAAAATTTACTTCAGTGTGCGTTATTGTCACCAGATTGACCTAAAACACACTTAATGCTTCTATATAAACTTTTATTGCTGCAGATTTATAATATGTAAATGTAAACCATTTTAAATTAGAAATTTTGGGAAATAAATTTAAATAAATAGAAATTGCAACCAAAGAAATATAAATGACCATGGCATGAGTGGAAGCTTCTTTTAAAGCAGGCATATAGTTGTATTAAATAGGTAGAAATAGAAAATAAGCATGGCTTACATTTATATAGGTCTCAGTCTCTATCTCAAGTGCCTCTGATTTGATTTACAAAAGTAACATTAAGAGCCAGAAATTAATCCAATTATTGTTTGCTCTCATATTATTTTTCCACCATGTGAAATCGGTAAACCTTTGACTTTTCCTGGATGTGTCTTAGAAAATGTGTTTCTTGAACGGATAAACAAGCTCTTCACTTTGAGCTCAGGGAAATTTACTTGTGGAGGAGAAAGACAACTCTGCTGATCCAACAAAAACAGGAAGCTCATGCCTGGTCGCTGATGTCCCGTTTCAAACTTCCCCACGCTGTGGTTGTACTCGCTCACTTCTCACCCTCTTTATTGGCTTCATAACCAAGCAAACATAGGCTATTTGCATATCAGTCCATCTCTGCTCATTGACCTCTATTGCTGCCCTATTTCCACTCTGTCACTCCAAATTTTTCCCAGCATTCTTTCTTTGTTCTGGTTCCTGTTGTTCTGGGAACATCAAAAAGAAAAACAAATTGGGAATCCAGTCTGGTCTTGTCTTCTAAAGCCTAACAGACATGGGACAACCTAAAATAGAACAGAAGACTTGGCTTGGTTTCCTATTGGTTGTCTCTCAGTGTTAGATGGGGTTAGAACATGAAAAGGTGCAAAGATGTGATCTGTGCTTCTTTTGGGACTGTAGAGAAGATTTCAAAAAGCCACATTCTGGTTGGTACGGTGGTTCTGGGCTTTACAGAGTATAATTTTAGAGATAAGAAATTCAAACAGTCCAAAGTGTTTGACATTAAACTAAGATAAGGATTTCTACTAAAGACTTATCAAAGTCTTTAACTGTATTATTTACTCTGGATAAATACATATTTTTTTAATCTGTATCATTGCTACTCAACATACATTTCTTCCTTTCCTCTGTCAAACAAACCTTTAACATTTATACTCATGTTTTTTTGAGGGCTTCGTTATGTTCATAATTAACCTTCCCTAAATGGAAACCTTCACTATTCCCACTGAATGATGTCAGTTCTAATAACCCTATACCCCACCTAGAGCCATTTAGCTGTCTCTAGATTATTACTCATCTGGATCCGATTAGGATTTCTAATGAATATTTGCTATGCATCTGGAAATCTATTAGCAGCCATTTACCTTGCCTTTAACTTCCCGTTCCAGAAGGTCCGATCATCTAGCTTGTTGCTTTTATGGGGCAGCTGATGTTTTTTGTTTTTGTTTTTTTTATAATATGGAATGGCAAAGTTCAGTCGGGTCTTGTTTGCCTGGTCTGCAGGGAATGGAGTGATATACAACAACAGGAGAGGCCTGGCAAATTAAGAAACCATGACAATGAAAAGCAGATGTGACCACAGAGTGGTTAAATTACTTCACTGGTATGTGAAAACAGGAAGAAACAAAAAAATTGTTAAACATATTTGGGGTATTAGGTAGATATATATATATAAAGCTGCTGATTTGGTTCTGATGCAGCAACAATCCAGTGGTTTCAAAAGTCGGACTAAAGTCCCCACTGTGCATCAAAAGAAAACAAATATGTTGTCTAAATTAAAGTGCATTCAAAAATAGTTATTTTGGTATTTTTAATGTCTAAATTTTCCTTCTGAAGTCTCAAATCTCCAAACTGTTGAGAGAAAGACAAAAAGTTTGGCAACCATATAACCTTTTAACTTTTTTTCTCAAGCTCTTTACACTCAGCAGGATGCCGTTTGAATTAGCACCTCTTCAACATGACAGAAGGTGATATATATCACAGAACCAAACTCAGGGGTTTTTGTTATTTCCTCTAATACACTTCATAGTGTTCTACGTTATCGTAAACATCATTCTCATGTGCTTCCTTTAACAAGCCACAAAGTGCTCTGAAGAACATAACAAAGCAACGTGGATGTTGCCCCTCAGGGTTTTCCAATAAAAGGATGTCACAAGGGTACTGGAGGGGATCTGTTAAAGAAACAGTTTTCTTTTCCACATGTAAATATTCAGTTCGGTACCAAATGTTACCAGAAAGCTTTCATCCAGTGAATGTCTGGTTCTACTTCTGTTTTAGATGGTGCTTTTTGTAGAAGGAGGGCTCTCCTTAGAGACACTTTATATGGTCTACTTAGTTTCCATACAATGTAGTTCATCAGCAGGATCTGGCTTATAATTATTTGTAGCAGCAGTGCTGACTAATTTACACACAGCAGGACTTATTACTGCAACCAGACTCAATCAAAGACCCACAATTAAATAAAAGTTAAGTAGGAAATAGATTCAGAAAAAATTCTCAGCTTTAAATGGGGCTCAAAGTGGATCATTGTTTTATTTCCGCTTTTTAAAAAGGTAATATCAAAATCAAGACTTGGCCTGTTAAGCTGCAGTGAGGCTCACTTTGTTAAAATCAGGCAGAACTAAACTAACTCCCAACATTTTGATTGGACCTCTATGAAACTTCTGAATTAATAATAAACAGTTGTTTATTGCTGCCTGATAATTAACTTGCAGTTGTGGAAGTACAAAGAACTGGTGCTCAGAAAGTGATAGCGTTTAGCTTTAGCCTACAAACATGGAGTTGGATAGACTTACTTTTCATATAACTTATTCAGTTTGGTTCCTACACACACAAGTAAGCATCCTTTTATGTTTTATCAAACAAGGTATGGTTGTCATGACTGATATTACTCAAATACAACCAACCTTAACACTCCAGGCAGTGACTTTCTTCACAGAAAGATTTAATAACTATGAGCTGTTTCTTAGCTGAAATGGAGTTGATATTTAAAAAAAAAAAGCTTCTTATCCCTTTCTAGAAATATTTTATATTTCTTCTGAAAAACCACAAAGTTCACAGAACCTGTGAACTTTTTTTGTATTCTGACTTCCCTTTTCAATTAGTCTCTTTTAATTTCCCTTTAATCTATTTAATTCAAATGATCTGATCATTTCAGTTTGCCTGACAGCTGGAGGATTTTGTATCGTTAAAAAAGAAGCTTAATGTGGCTGAATACAAGGGCTGTCATATGGGATATACTGAACATCCCACCTGCCAGAAAAGCCAGCTCTGTTACTGACTCCACAAACAGATTCATACAATCGCCTTACCCAAACACTCAGTTTTGGTTGTTTAGGGAAATCTATCCAGCGTGCTGCTGGGATTTTTTTCCAGTACCAGACCCAGTTAAGCTCAGGCCAGGGAATCAGAGCAGCCTCCACCTCACAGACCAGCACTTTACCTCCTGTTGTCAGTCCAGCAGAGTTGATCCTCTCATATTAAATGGATTAGCAAAGACATTGTTCACATATCAAAAGCTCATTACACGGAATCAAAATGGAGCAAAGTGACGTTTCTGTGACTTACTTTCAGTCACAAAGGTGCTGTTTGTGTTTTGTTTCCTTTTCAGTGATGCATCCTCACCTTTAGAAACTAAATTTTTGATGACTTTTTCTCTTTCAATACCCATTTCTGCCGAAGTTCTGTGCTGTGTTTGTTTACGTTTGTCATATCCATGGGAAAGTATAATACAGCTTACAATGCCTTTCTATTTTTCCCACGGGACTTGTCTACAACAGCTGCAGGTAGTTTTAAATCTAATCCCTTGTGGCATCATGGAGATCGCAGAGATCATGTCACACATAGAGAACTCAAAAGGCTCCAATCTCAGCCCCAAACAGATGTGTTGGTATATTTAAAAAGACAGAAACATCCCTTCACAGCTTTGACCATGTTTTGCCTCGATGTCCATTAAAACCATGATGGATTGAACTCTTTGATAATAAACATGATGGAAATCATGTAAAGATCTGAACTTTATAAATATCTTTACGTAATAAAGACTTTGTTAGAACCGAGTGTTGAAAACCTGTCCAAATATTCTAGTTATACAGACTGAAATCAGAATCTGGTTTACAATAAAAAAAAAAAAACACATGCTACACATTATAATTAATTAGCCAAGAGGTCAGTAAAGTGTTTAGGTTTTCCAGGAGAATTCCCCAAAGGCTCAGTTTTCAAAGCGAAGATCAGAAGAGGTTTCAGCAGTTTGAAACACTGTGTGGTCCATGAACACGTAGCACACTTGTTAATTAACTCTACAAAAACTGATTTAAAAACAATGGACGGTTACCTCATCCCTCACATCCACATCCTCCATCCTTCATCTCTAGTCCCTTCCTTCTTCATTCCTACATTGATCTAAACCCCATCTTACTCCACCCCATAGCTCTTCCTTCACTCATCCCACATTATCAAACCCATTTACATCCTTCTTCATTCCTCCAGTTCCTCCTTCACCTTTCTTATGTATCTCCTTCATCCTTCCTTCCTGGCTTACTGAATCCCCATAATTACATCATATGCTATCCTCACGTCCTGGTTTTGGTACACTGAGGTGGACCACGCATTTATATTGCTAGAAACCACTGCAAGGCACGGATAAAATGTGCAGAGAATGGCAGCTGTATGATGCCAGACTATAGTTCGGGGTCCTAAAATGGGTTAAGAACGCAGTGATCTCCTCCAGAGAGCGAGGTTATAAGTACCCCAAAGGTTTGAATTGAGGCTCCATCGGCCACATCCCACCAGAGGATTTCATTAAAATTCATGAATTCCTATTATTCTATTAGAGCATCCAAAATTTATGCCAATGGATTCCTAAAATAGCATTGATGTGGTGTGTTTTTCGTTATTGTTGCAGCTTTTGGTGCAACAGATGCCACCAATTTTCTGCAAGACGTCATCACACATCAACCCTCTATTGCTAAATCCAGACACAAAAGTGCATTTTACCTTTTTTTTTAGCTCCCAGCTTGCTTAAAGTAAATGGATCAGAACATTGTTTGATTCCCTTAAACATCTTTCTGAGACTTCTAATGATGAAAGGAGTTAAATTTTAAACAGAGCCACATCTGCCTTGCTATATAACTGTCAAACTGGTCAGACACTCCAAAGCTACAGCCACCCCCGCCTCCACTGGACAAAGCAGGGCCCAGTATCATTGAAGTCTTTGTAGCCCATTCACTGAGGCCGGATCAGCCGTGGATTGAGGCCACACTTTCTCCCTGGCCCTTTCCCACAACCTCCAGGCACCTTGGAGGAAGCCATCCATGCAGAACGGTGGTCCTTAATCAAAGGCTGAATGTCCAAGTTGTCCCGGAGGTTGGCTGCTGCAAGAGCGGCATTAGCAAAGCACATGCACCCCTTTCACAAGGAAACAATGCCGCCTATTGTGTGGAGCCACAAGTGTCTATTCTGATTTAAAAAGGAGTCTCACAAGGAGATAAACAAAGATGATGGACCAACAGGTACAACGGTCTGTAGACCACCGGAAAATTAACACTTCCTGCAATGCACCTTTAAAAAGTAACATTACAGAAACAAACGTTCGCTCTTAAGAAAGATGTTATCACCTGCTAGGAAATGTTCTCCACAACTGCTTGGATCTATTTTGGTTTTTAACTGATGTTACTCTTGTATATTTCAAAACACAATCATAAGGTGATAAACAAATAGTTTGGTAAAAGCAGCCACAACATTTGGACCTGATAAAATCAACAATTTTAAAATACTTTTTTTTTTTTCATTTGCAACTAGAAAACTATTCCTCCTGACCTTTTCTCCACCACATGAATCCTCATCAGTAGCTTATAAATAGCATTGACCCATCTTTAAATAGGACATTGTGCCGTCTATTGTCTGTCTATTTCAGTTTTGTCACTGAGGCAAATCACTGCGGTAAACATCCTCTGTACAAAGTCCCCAAGACTCCTAACTAAACCTCCCATTTTCATGCTTTGCATCTGCGGTAAACAGAACATTTTATATTATTTTTTTATAGAAGAAAAAATATATAGAAACAAAATCAGCAATAGAGCTTCAAGTGTCTAGACTTAGGGAATATAACCAACAAAACTAAGAATACAGGACTTCTACTTATCAGGTAGCAAGAATCAGATAAAATTGTTTGTCTGACGCTAAAATAGGTTTTACTTACTATATTTAGCTTTATAGTTTCAAGTCACAGCCGTTTACATGTCCTGCTTAGCTACACACATGAGAACACAGATGTACAATATCTCTTGAATTTTTTTACACTTTTACATTAAAACAACATCCCAAGCTTGGAACGTTTGTCTTGAATCCACCGTTTAAAGAAAGAAAATGTCAGTGCTTGTAAAAAAACTTAGCAAGACATGGATGATGAACAAGAGGAGCAGAAAAGAAGAACATGACGTAACAAAGACTTCTTCTAATATTTGCTTAATAGAAGCAATAAGCTATATTTCTATAAGCTATCTTTGAAAGTTATGTGAAAAATCAGTATCAGACTACAGTATTTTAAGTAGATTTATGAATCAATATATAAGTTTTGCACAAAAGGTTTGCACATATTAACAGGATTGCTATTTATTATCATCTATTTGTGCGTTTTTTTATTTAACATTTATGCACTAGAAACTTGCCTAGGCATGTCGTGCCACCTAACATAAATGGCTCAGTAACCCTATTGTGGTTCTTTTCATATTCATAAGAACGAAGGGAATCTATCAGGACTCCTCATAAGTTTCTTTAGGAGCCTAATAAAAGGACCTGCATGGAAGGGCCTGTCGAGTTGTCCAGACATCTGAGACAGCAGATGTGTTAAACATACAGGCTCTTTCTCAACAAAAGCCTGAGAAGACAGGGCTGCATGTTCCCTGATGGAGATGCAGCTTTATGTTAATTACTGAATGGAGTCAGTCAAGCTGCCCTGAGGCTTCAAAGAAGATGTTCAAGACAGTGAAAGCCATAAAAAAGTTTCTTAGATTCCTGCAGGTTAAGGGGGAAAAAGATGTAAAGACATGACAGTGGCGACATTATGGGGAAAGCTAATAAACATCGTTTGATCTACAGAAGGAGCACTAACACGATTGTTTTTCCTCCAAGGTGTTATTCATTCTTGTTATTTTACTTCTACAATATAACACACCTCACATGAAGTTCCTGCATTAACTGTTTAAGTAAAAATTAGTGGGAATTGTGTCAATTTCATCACAAAAGCCCATTTTTTCCACCTTTTTCAGTTTTTATGCTTAGTTATATCAAAAAGAAACAAGTGCTATGGCTGTCATCTTCACGTTTATGTTAGCTCTACCGCTAAGGAGCATGTGAAAAGTGCAGGATCTAGTGGTAGAGGACCTCTATATAAACGAGATTTAGACCAGTGTTGGTCTTCTAACTTGATTTGCTCAAAAGCAAAGCATTAATAATGAGATGGACCATGTTCAATATCTTCACTGTGTCAAATCCCGTTCATGAGGTTTATGCCTTTAATATGGTTTCAATGTGTTTCAAATAAAAAACTACATATACACCTCAGCTAAAGATATATGCAAAATTTATTACTGGCTAACTTGAGGTTTCCAGAAAAGTTGTCAAATTAAATCAATTTAGCATCAACTAAATACATTTCAAAGCACCAAACTGGAGCATCTAAATGTGCTAATGAGTATAAAACCTCATAAAAATATTATACCATATTACTATATGATTAATGTTTTTTCATCAAGCTGAAGATCCATTGCTTGTAAATTGAGTTTCCAGGTACAGGAAAGTTGCACAAGTATATGAAAACAAAACTAAATTACTAAACTAAAACTTCTATTTATGGAGACAAAAAATATGTTATATATTGCCAATGGCATTATAAAGCTCAAACTAAAAGTGTAACTGCATAAACAAATACTGATTAGATTTGATTATTACATTATTAAGCTATATACTTTTTTTAATTACAAAAGCTGTGATCATATAACAGAAAATTATAACTTCAGCTTAAACATTTCAAACTGATCTCACCTCATACAACTTGCAACTAGTGACACATTTTGGGTGATTCTGTTCTTGTTGGTGAGTGGTGATTTTAAAGCATCTCCTTATTTGGGCTTCTGGTTTTTGAGTTGAAGACAAGAAGAGAAAACATGACTTCTAGGTTGATAGTCAGCTGTGGCTGTTTCACTACTGAGCCATGCCTGCCTCCTATATTCCTGTGGGAATCAAGATAATCCTGGGAGCCCACATTTTCAGTCTGTCAGTTTATTT
This sequence comes from Jordanella pulchra, assembly GCA_034780135.1. Classification (NCBI taxonomy): domain Eukaryota; kingdom Metazoa; phylum Chordata; class Actinopteri; order Cyprinodontiformes; family Cyprinodontidae; genus Jordanella; species Jordanella pulchra. The sequence continues at coordinate 49,582 of JAUZNJ010052308.1, read as the reverse complement.
ATCCACCATATTTAAACACGGAAGCTTAGTTTTTAGCAACAGTACATATTCTTTAAAAAGTAATACCAATAAACTAAAAATACTTGACATTTTTTAAATATATCTGCATCCGAAGAGTTTTAAAATAAACTTCTGCACCCTTGTATCCCTTTGTGACACTGGGGTTGGGGGCTGGGGGGGTGTTTGCATCAGATGCTTGAGTCTGAACAATAGGCGCTTGGCTTGGACAGCCTGAGGCGAAGCCATCTGCCACAGAGAGAGTGGAGTCTCTTTGTCAGCTATTGTGGAATGTGGAAGCAGATTGATGAGTGCTGGGTGATTCCTTCAGGCCAGAACAGGGCACCACACAGACAGCAAGCGCCAATAGAAACTCCAGGAGACTCCCCCCCCCCTTCTGCTTTCACATTTAGTGATCAAATGAGAGGAGCTCCAAAAAAAGCCATTCTTATATAATCAAAGTTTTGTTTTATTTATTTTAATGAAAGCATCATTGAATTCACAGGTGGACTCAGGAACGGCCAAATCATCATGTTGTGCAAAGTGATGGAGACTGGAGGCAGGAGGCTGCGGTTTCCCTAAGGGTAAAGGTGATGACCTCTAACCTTCTCAGCAGGTGGGTATGGATGGCTCTTATTGAGAAAAGCATGAGCAGAGGCGTTATGTTGGTGGGGGAAGAGGGGTCGTCACTTGGAGAGGAGGAGGGGAAGAAGCAGATGCAGTTCGTGAAATTGTCCAGTAGAAAGTGTGCCGCCACTGAGAGCAGGGTTCAAGCCAAAAGGCCATGTCACCAAGAAAACGTAGAACTATAATGTTGCCATGGCAGCCTTGGTTATCACTGAAAGATCTGGTTTCAGGAGTAAAATTAAGCTTGAACTTGCTTTGGTCGCCATAAGGATTCAGAAAGTTTTCTTCAAACATAACATTGAGGAATTTGGTTTTGGTTTTTTCATCCCTAAAGCACTCTTTGGTTTGTGGAGGGAATTATTTTTATCACATACTACCAGGCTGGTTTGCATAGCTTAGTTTTCTTTTAAAGAATTAAACCAAAGCTATATTTTGTGTCGTTGCATCCTAAATAAAAATGTATTCGATGACCTGAAGCATTAAGACACTGTCCCCTTTCAGCATTTCTCTCTTTCTGCAGACCAGACAAACATAATGTTAAGCCTGAGCGAACATTAACTACATTAAGAAACCCTATTGTTTGGGAATGTGTCAGCTGCTAAGCATCAAAGCCACAGGGTGCAAGAGAAATAAGACCTAAAGATAAAAGGAACAGCTTGTTGTCCTGAATGTTTACTATGAATCATTTCCTTGTGACTTTCTGCTGATGATCAAACTTATCACAGTCTGCACAAAGCAAGCAGTAAAGCTCAACCTCAACTGACTGGAAGGGGAAGAGAGACACTAATTATTGGTACTGTGTTTGGATTTTGTAGATTTGGGAAGGAAATCTTTACACAGAACCTAAAAACTGTTCATAAAAAAGCTAATCTGTTTTTCTGTGTAATCTTGGCGGGAAAATGGGACAGAGCCAGAGGTCTGTGTGGTTCTACAATGGGCGCTTTTCTGTAACAATCCCTGTTGCCCAGCTGCTTCCCCCTCATGCAGGACCTGTCAGTCCCATGACGCATGACATTTGTATAACATTACTGGGGTCGAAGCCCACGGTCAAACGATGAAAGAAAGTGAGTCAGACCTACGGACAACTCCTGACCTTCAGTCGGCATGAAGAAAGCATGGGTCAGAGAGTCTAAAGATATGCATCTTCAGTTGATGCTCAGCCAAAACATTTGAAAAGAACCCCACAATGTCACCCTTCAGTCCTGAGAAGGTTCTGTTGCAGAAACTGCAAAAACAAAGAGGGTTTTTTTAATTATATAATGACATGTCTCTTAAAAACTTCAAATTTGTTGTTTTGCAAGAAAGAAAAAAAATAATTCTTTACTTTTCTTGCTGCTGTTGGTATGAAAGTACTGAAGCAACAATATACATACCATAATTACTATTTTAGTTGACTGTCTGCAGGGTAAAAACAAAAACATGTGGTCAGTCACAAGAGGGCATAGATCCATGCCTCTGGGTTTGTGTGTGTGTGTGTGTGTGTGTGTGTGTGTGGGGGGGGGGGGCGTAATGGCTGGCTAGTGAGGATGTAGAAGCTGCTTTACTGTGGAAGGTAAAAAATAGATAAGTAGAGATTTATTTCTCTCCTTCACCAAAGATTAGCTTTTTCCATCATAGTTGTTCACCATAGAGATTACTGTAGTCAAACCAAACCTCTTCTCTTTGCTGTTGGGTTATCCTTCTAGTGTATCTACAAAGAGCACATTAAGCTTCATATGTAGGCCAGCTCTGTCCTTAGATGCCCCACTCAGTCCACGGAAAATGGTGGGATAGAAAGAAAGGCAAAAATAAAATGTTTCCCACTCTGTGAAAGACGTTGTTGCATAGAGTAGAACCAGATCCTTCCTGCTGGAAGCTATTAGACTTTAAACCAACCACTGCTTCCAACAGACTCAATAGATTTTCTGTAATATCTCTATTCATTGTTGGGATGTTTTAGAAATATGAAAACATATTTCGCATGTTTCTTAAAATCACCTCAATTGCATTCTTCTTGTATTTGAATATGCTAATAAACCTAAGAGCTGTTGAGTGTTCTGTTTTTTGTGTTATGAAATTGCCCTTACTACAAAGTCGCCTATTATCCTTTTACATGTTTTCTCCCTTGATTGTGTCTGAAAAGGCTTTCATTTGTGTTTTATTATGCTGCTGGGACACTAGAAGTTCTCCACTGAGGGACAATAACGATAGTTTCTTTTCTATTTTCTTTTCATCCTTTGTTCCATTGCAAACAGTAGTCATTTTTCCCAAAGGAAAAACAAAAACCCATATTTATCTAATGTCTCAAATTGTCTTAATGTTTAAAACAGACCTTCAAATAATTTTCAAGTATCTGCAAAGCAGTGAGAAATGATAATAAAAGGGTGAAAAAAATGGGATCACAAAGAAATGGGCTGTGATAGCTTGTTTATATGAAATAGATTTTTTTAAAACCTAATCCATTTAAGTTTGTTGAAAATTGTAACCATAAACTAAACGATTCAAGTCTGCCTGCTCAAGGTTACTGTAGCCTTACATTTAATAAAAAAAGCAGTTCCACTGATTGGAGTTTCACTCAGATTTAAAGAGTGACAAACAAAAGCTGACTGATAAACTTCTGGATATCCTCTTCACCATAAGACACAAGAAGATAAGTCTCTGTTATCATTGTGTGATGCCAGAAAGGATACTGGTACCGTGAAACTTCCAGGAGCCAGCACAAACATGGAAACCTCATCACCGACTGAGCTGGAGGGAGGAGTACTTTCCTCTTTGCGAATCGTCCTCTGATTAGCAGGAAAGGGTCACCATCCCTTTGACATCTCTTTGTCTCAGCAGTATTGACGGAAAAGGTTCTGGTTTCCCGGATCATTGGCATGTCTCCCTTAGTCTTGGTCAAAGTTTGGCTGACCTGACTGAGGAAACATGGACATGGTCACATATTTCTGTTGCCCATCCTGGATCTTTTTTCTTTTTTTTTAGCTGTAACAAAATTAATTTGCGAATAGAGTCACTAGTAAGTACAGTTTTTTTCCTCTGGAGGTTTACATAGATACTTCCAGCCATTGCTTACCCAAACAGATTGTTGAGAATCGTTTTTGAATGTGATGAATAACAACATCATCCAGGTTTAGATCCTGGATTTGAAACTCAGGAGCAGGATGGAAACTATACAAAACAAGCCAAGGAAAAAGAGGGTTAAAGGAGATGGCATATATGAAAGAAGCAAACATCAGTCGGATTTTTTTTTTTCTTAAAACAAAAGTTATTGCCAAGTTATTCTGTAATGTTGCATTTGGGGGTCTTTATTAAAGTCAGATGATAAGTGACGTATTATGATCTCTGTAATTATGCCTTTTTCTATGTGATTATTAGCAGACTTTATGACAAGCTTCCCATCCTGTGGTTTCCGCTGTCAGGCTTTCATCTTCATTGGTTAGCTCACCGCAAATTTTTACATTCATACCTAAAAAAAGTTTCAAAAAGTTGTTTTTTAGAGCATAAAAAGCAAAAAATTGGAACAACAAGGCAAATTCTGAAAAGGATGTCAGCGCCTCCCTCAAAATCCGACCTCCATCTTCCCTTTTCCTTTCCACACTCCCCGGGTGGGACTCACACATATCCACTGCTCCCCAGTCATGTCTCCTAAACAGTGACCTCACTAATATAGCCTTTGTGTTTCTCATTGGTGCTAAGGTTAGGGACCCTTGCGGGTCAAGGCTCTGTTGAAGTTGGGTTGCAGCCAGCGGAGATTTTAATCTCCCTTTGTGGAGCAGGAAATCAAAAATAAACTGTGGCCCACGTTTAATTAGAGAAAACAGCTTGTTTTATCCACCTCTGCATAGCATAAAAGCAAGAGGCTTGATTCTCAGAAAACAAATCTTAAGAGAGGAGAATCATTTTAAGGCAACATGGTGTGGGAGAATGGTTTAATGGGCTCCTCTAGTTTAAGTAAAATAGACAGACAGAAAGATATGTTGGTTGTTATAGGAGTGTGTTTAACTAATTTCCTGTTTGTTCTGAAAATGATGAGGACATGGAAGCCATTCAAATCCCATTATGAGGCTGATGCATGTCTGAAATTACATCAATGAGTTTAAAGCTCAGGCGTCAATTTTAGAGCAATCTTTGCGCTCTTTAACATGTGGAATATATTTTCTGTGCTCATACATTTGTCTATCATCTTTCCAGATTTGATGGAAAATAGGGGGTCATCTTATTGCATCGCTCAATCCCCTTAGGAAGTGTATGCTCGAGTGCAAGCAGAGGAAGTTTACTCTGCTGCTTAACAAGTCGCTGTTTTTGTTTGGGCTATTGCAGCGATGCAATCATTGTCTGAACGGAGAGACTAATTTGATAGACTGAAAATTGGCTTTTGAACATAATAAAACGTTTAATCATTGTTTTACAACTTAAAAGGCAAACTTTGAAAATCTATTTGCTAATTAGGTTTTTCTTTGAAAAGGCAAAAGCCTAAAGACCAAAATGCACTACACTGTAAGAAATGTCCATAAATTGACAGTAGAAAGTACTGTGTTCATATGAAAGAAATGAATTTGTTTTTTATGAATCTTTCATCCGTATTTATCAGAGCTGTTTAGGTAAAAGTGTTCTGACAATTAATTTACATTAGAGAAACATGTAGAGAAAAAAAAAATCTACAAAAACACATGAGGTTTTTTTCTATGATATAGATTTTATGCTGATATAGATATAGATTATTTCACAAAGGAGAATTATTCATAAAGTAAAAAAGATTATGGACAACAGAGAGCATCCTCTGCAGAAGATTTTTAAATGTCTTCAGCAAGCGGCTTCTCCAGATCAAAAGACCGACCGGTACAGAAGATCCTTCCTGCCAACAGTTATCAACACCTACAACAACTTGTTAAGATAAATCATGATTTACTACAACTTTTAATAAATCATTCATTGGTCATTAAAGCCTGGAAATCAGCCTTTGATATCCTCATCCCTGTGTCTGTGTTATTAGCAGCGTCAGCAAAAATTTGCATCAGCATGAGCCACAAAAAATAAAAAAGAATTTAGCCCATGTAATTTTTACAGATCTGATATAAAATAAATATTCTGTTCATTAACCCTGGAGTCCTGAAAACACATCTATTCATGTGTGTGTCCACACTTAAAAAAAATAAATAAATACTTTTTTAAATAATGTTATTATTTACAAAATGCATTTAAGTCCCACTAGGGGCTTAACAAAACATCTGCTTCTTCCCTTTAAAAGTTTGTGATCTTTAAGACACATAGTCTGTTCTAGATAAGAAGTTTTCTTTTTGTCTGTTTGTGGATTGCTTGGAATTGCTTGTTATCTTGAAAATGTTTTACAAAGTGAAACAGAGACGTCCCAGCAGGCATGGCTGCACACTATGACACAGGGTTATCATCTGCATCACCCCCTTCTTCTCTGTTTTACAGCGAGAGGGTCCTGTTGTTAACTTTAAGGAAGTATATCAGGGTCACGGCTTGCTCTGAAAATGTTAAATCAAGTCAAAGCTTTAAGTAAAATGTTAATTTAAACTTTTAAACAGACATCTTTCAAATGAAGCCTAACCAACACTGTCCCTCTAACGCTCCCTGTAAATAACCTTAGACTTTATTTAATTGCAGAAGGATGATATTCTATTGAATAATCTAGCAAAAGAGTCAACCAAAATTTGAGCTCATTTGCAGACATTGGGGAAAGAAGAACCCAAGTAGGGAAATAAAATAAAATAAAAAGTATTGGTGCGCTTATTAGGACATCTCTCAGTTCTGACCAAATGAATAAAACTTCAACTTTTTTGTCACATTTTCTTTACTAGGTTGATGAAAGTGTGAAAGGATGTTTCACTGATAAGAGAAATTGAGGCAACTTTCTCTAAGTGATACTTCAAAATGGAAAAGACATGAGAACATGATATTTCAGTAAGGCAAGTTACAACAAAATACCAACTTAATCCAACGTTCTCATAATGACAGACAGAAAATACATGTAAGTAGAAACAATGAATTGCTTTCATATCTTTGGATTTCTGATTTCCATTTTCTCTCCATTCTTACAGAAACATGTTAACACAAATGATTGTGAACCTCAGTATTTATAACAATTTCTACTAAAAAAGAGAAAAGTTTGCAAAACATTAAAACATCCATATTTAACTAAGCTGCTTGACTTTATAAGGTCATCTAACGGCTTTTGTATGCAGCACAAACAGGAGACAACGTATGCTTAATTGTTCAACCAGTTACAACAGAATAGAATAGAATAGAATAGAAATATGCTTTATATCACTGTAATATTTACCATATTTAACAGTAAAATAGATTTTACATCATGGGATTAATGTTTTGCATTGTAAGACCAACAATATACACTAGCTATTTTCCTTTATAAGTCTGTACCAAAATATTTTACAAATAAAATTTATTTCCATTCAGTATATCAGTCAATCAGCACAGAGAACAGATTTTTGTTACTTTATACGAGCAAAATCCATTTCCAGGATGGTTTTCTAAGCTGATGGGCTCTGTTTTTTTTTTTTTTTTACAGGGTAGAAAACTGGCAGTGCTTATTGTAACTCATGACAGCCTAGTGTTGCAGAAATACCTTGTGGTTTGTCGGGTGGGGTCTTTGCTGACTGGGCTTGCTTCCCACAATGCCATTAGATCCCATTAGACTGGTATCTGGGGAGATGGAGACTGGGCAAACACCTCAGATTCTTTGTCACATCTTTAGCAATTTATCTGCTGTTTTTTTGTTTGTTTTCTTTTCTATTCTCTTCTTTTTGTTTTTAGTTTTCTGCAAAGTTCAGTGGGGGGCAAAATTATCAATAAGTCACTGGTGATTACTGTATATCTTGCATCATAGATTATGTACAAGCTCTACTAAAGTATCAAGTTTTTCTCAAGAAAATATGTAAATATATTTGTACCTTAATGCAACAAAGTACAGCTTTTAGTTATCAAAATCCTAAATGCTGCCTTTTACCTTTCCCATCCACCATGTCATTATTTATTACAAAGAGCTACACATCGAAGACGAAGCAATGAGAGCTTAACTAGTCTAAGTGAAGCTTTGTGAAAACTGGGCCACATTCATAATATCTGCCTATGATGGGAACCGAGGTCATGGGCAAACTGGATGCTGTGTTCTCATGGAAAGAAAGCTGAGAAATTAAGACAGAAGACAAAAGAACAACAAGAAGGACATTTACAACAATGTGATGTGGTTAAGTAGCTGATTGTTAAAATACTAGTAATTGTGGTTCTCCAAACTGGATTATTTACGATCCATGGACAGTTTATGCTCTTTATGGAGACATGTGATGAATTGTGACAAAGTAAGAATGCACACAACAAAAAGAAACTTAGACGTATTTTCAGATTTGCTGCTTAAAAACAATGATTACTCATAAAGAAGCCACAAACCACCATGTAAAAGAAGCACAGTGAGAAGCCCTGTTTAATTTGTGACTGACAAATCACAGCTCATTGCATTCAAATCAAAGCAACATGTGCTTTAAAGTCCAGAAACACTGCAGAGAGGAGATAAGAAACCAGATCCACAGAGGAGGCAGGACGGGGAGATCGATTACTCTGAGGTTTCCCATGATTCCGAGTCTCTCCAGGGAGAACGAACCCCTACTCCAACGCTGCGTGGGTCTCTCAACCGTCATTATCACCGATGGAAGCCACAATAGGTCAGGGAGATGAGATAACATTGTGAGCAATGAAGCAGCAGGTGAGAGGCTCGACGGGGCATGATTAGGTGTCCGGGTCCCAGGGTGTAGCATTGCCTGAGGGCCTCTGGGGCCCCAGCCTCACCATCTGCCAGGGTGAATTCCTCTTCCTGCAGAGTAAAAATGCTCAGAAGCAGCACAAACTGTTGCTGTGGGGTGTAGCTTTGAGTTTCTCCTGTTACCTTTTATCCAGATAAGTGTTACACTTTAGGGCTTCTACATTACACTCGGCAACACAGATTCAAGGACCAGAGGAAATCAGAAGATCACAACCACTATTTGAGAAATTATTTGATGTTAACAATGTCTTTGTTTTTTCATTGCACTTAAAAAATAATATGTACAAACACTTTATCCTCAGGCATTTTATTTTAGTGAAAAATGTAGGAAATCCACATCAGCATTTCACGTTATTTGTATTATTTATCTGAGGGTGAAAAACATTTACAATAGATGACTTTCGATATCAAAAACTGGATGTACAAGTTTGAATTAAACTAAATGCCAATATGTGTATAGAACCTCATAAATAGTTAGCCAGTTATAGAAAACCTATTAAGTTTCTTGCATATAAAAACAGGACAACTTATTTAATTGGTTGTTTCCTCTGCATACTCAGATTGTAAAAATACTAGATCCGTTTTCAGGATTTTCAAGGTCAAAGGCCATTTTTGCAGCTTAATGTTACCTTGTTATGTCTATTTCAAAATTGTTTGTTTTTAAATGAATTGTTCTGTCATGATGCCTCATTTGGTTAAAGCTTATCTCCAACAAAATGAAATAAAGATGGTCAGAATGTTTAGGAACAGACCAGAACTCAAGGCTCAAGTCTATAAAGAATAGAAGATGCTGAGACACAATTATCACTGTTTAAAATGAAACATGTTTACCATCAACAGGAGGATTCCAGGTAAGAAAAATAAAGCCTGCTCTAAAATGGACATATCAACTGAAATCAGCAGCTGTCCACATGGACAAAAAAAACAAATAACTCTTATGTTTTTATGGTTAGATGAGACAAACATTTGAGTTATTCAAAGAATGTTAGAAAGAAACAAAATGGTCCCTGTGGAGCTAAAAATATTGTCAGGCAAAGTTGTTCTTTCATCATGCTGAGGGTCTTTTTTTACTGCCAATCAATCAATCTTTTTGAAAAAATACCTTTGTGAAGACTAAGTGAAACACAATAGCAGATCAGAGGTAAAAATCTGAAAAAAAAACACTATAACTGATCTGAGTAAGGAAGCAAATTCAACAAAATGAATAAAGTTATTGAATAAATACATTTTATTGTCTACATATAAAATGTGCTATAATAAGGAGGGACTATCTATGTTTTCCCAATTTATAATCAGCAAGTAGATAGTTGAAAACTTGGACATAGTTTCAGTCTCAGTAGGACAATCATTCCTGAAACCCATTAAACTGGTTCTGGAACATCTAAAACTGACCTTAACACTAATAAAAGTGTATTCACTCTGCCTAAAAACTGTCTTTAACCCTTCAAAGCCAAGTGTATGAGATTTAATCCTTGAGTTTTTGAGATCTCTGCATCATCAGTGTTATATTTTTGTTCTTGAAAACACTGACTTACAAAATTAGGCACAAATAGTGAACAGAAAATGCATAAACGATTATACAGAAATGCCTAATGTATCAAAATTAATGCAAATAAGTGATCTAATTTAAATCATACAAAATGAATGTTTTCTTTAAATTTAGTCGGAAATTCAATGACAACTCTAATTTAAAAAAAAATCTAAAGTTTCTGTCAATTATTTCATGTTCCAGACTTTAAAGGGTTAATCTAGGAATCCTACCACATAAAGATAGCTCTAAAACCTCTGATGAGAAGAGTGGCAAAATATTGAGCCAAATTTTAGCATCTCACCAATGGAAGCAACAAATATGTGATTCTTCTACCATTTTATGGTAGAGGAATCCCATTAGAGGGTGTGTGTGTAAAAGTTTGAGCCTTGGTGAGTTAGGGAAACCATGCATCAAATTTTGCATCAAGGTTTGGAATTTGCATCGTTAAAACCCCAAGATTTAAATTACAGTTCTGTTGTGTTCATCTAAGTTCTAACCAGTACTGTAAATCACCTGGCATCATCTGAAAATAACTCTAATTAAATCTGTACTCCAGATTCTCCTGGTTTCTAGTTCAACGCTCTGATGTGGGTCATCACTCAGCAGGAGCACGCTGCAGGGATGCCATAATGGCAGCCGTTGTGGATCGTTCACACATGACCAAAGGCTGCTGCTGTGCACAACACCCCGTCCTGTGATCCACCAGCACTGGCCTCCTCTTTGATCTGACAGAGTGCTGTAAAATCGGAGATGGCTGCTGCACTCACACTTGCCAGACATGCGGTCTGCTGACAGACAGGCATGAATGTGGCCGAACACGAGCATATTGAATTAAGCGTTATGGTGCAAATTCGAGACACGGTTGCATGGCTCTCATCTTACCATGCAGGCTAGGTGAGCATCAATCAGTCAAGGTTCTGTAATGAATAGCCTTGAACATGGTCCAGTAATGTTTGACCCTTTGAGATTTTTTCAGACCAATATAAATAAACAGGCAGCAGTTCTGTAACCACAGCTGTGAGGCTTCAGATGAATTTAAAGAAACATGAAACATGTTTGCCACCTCGGTTAGTCTGCAAATCAACACATCTGTTCAAACACTTAGAATTAGTTAAGAAGCTCACACTATTGCTGAACATACCAGGCACTGATAACTGTGGCCACAACCTCTGACCTTAAAGTATTAGATCTTGACTTGCTAATTGCTCACAACTTCTGTCTTCACTCACTTCAAATGACTGGAAGTCATCCCTGACGGATGCTCAATTAATGTAAATACAGTTTTCTAGTCTTATAATGGACCTTATTTATGCAACAGAGCATCATTTTTATAGAAGATGCTTTTGGGCATTGCTCTGCCTCTGGCTCTAGAACATTGCCTGTCTTTGTGCATAACTGAAAGGATGATGACATGTGCAGATGTGCAGGGTGACTGTGGACTGACCTTCCGTAGAGTCAACAGTGTTGCTGTTGTGCGCCTCAGCAGTAGGCGGCCAGATATTTAGAAGGTTAATAGTTTCATATTATACTGCAGAGGAAAGGAACAGCAAAAGTACATGTGGAGTAGCTGCAGTAAAAATTACATTTTCTGAGGAAACAAGGAAGAAACTTGGAAGTCACGGTTTTAAAAACTGCACAATATTAGAAGGCAGGTTTTGATGACCAGTGATTAAAACAATATGCTAAAAATATTTCCTAAAAATAGGATATTGAAGTCATTAAAGCCTCTAAAAAGGTAATCTATACAGAAAGTAGTTTATTGTTTTTCTGTCAGGAGACTTAGAGCTAAAAAGGGGAAATTTAGATTTTTGCAGAAAGTTTGCTGAAAAATATAAAAAGGAGAGGGTATGACAGAAAAATGTTTACTTGTTAAGAAATTGTGGTAAAAACGTTGTTGACTAGTATGTTTTGTTTAATTTACGGGCCAAAAAATTACAATGACAGAGGGATATAATTGCTTAGTTTTATGGATTGCTTCTTTATTATTTAACTTCCCTTTGGTTAAATAAAGTATTTTTGAATTGAATTAAATGTTGGTAACAAGTCATTCATAAAGCAGTAAACTTACTCAGATAACATTTAAAGTCAAGTGTGAGAAAAACTAACTTACCTTCCTGGTAAAGATGCAATAATAATAATAAAGATAAGCTTAGCAAAGGATTTCATAATTAACCTTTTCTACTACATTTACTTTTTAAAATCTTCTCAAGGCCTTTTTTGAAGCGGAATAAACACAGCATCACATATTTTATTGCACATTTATAACAAAACTGAGATACTTCTTCTTTAAGTATCTTTAATTTTGTGTTATTTTTTTTCTTGCCTATTCTTAATGCACCTTTTCCTCCTTGTTTGCACCTTCTTATCTACTTTGCCAGTATGTGACGTGTGAATTTCTCCGCTGTGAGATCAATAAAACTCATCTTATCTTATCATCTTATCTTATCTTATCTTATCTTATCTTAAACATGGAGTGTTGTATGAAGGTTTGATCTCATGTCAGAACACAACTCAATTAAAGTCCCAACAGAATTTAATCAACTCCACATATTCATTCTTGTGACGTTATGACAGGAAAATTATATTGTGGGCATGTGGATAGTATCTGGTTGTTATGGTGACTGACCCCCAAAAGGCCATTCTTGCTGAAGCAACGGCCGACTTTATAGATTGTTTTTTTTTACTAAATATACCATCTTTCTAAATTGTAGGTAGTTAAACATGGGTGAACATCGAGTGGGTAAAAGAAAGGAGCTGCTGGGTAAGGTCCTATTTACACTCCAGGAAATCATGAAATTCTTTATATAATACTATTGCATATTGGTAAATAATAGTGTTTAATTTCTTCTAAATTAGTGGTACTGGTGTTTGCGGTATAATGTATGAGTCTTTTCCATTTTCCCCACAATGTACTACCCAGCATGTCTATCTCCATGCACAGGTTATGCAAGCTGATTTTCTGCCTGCTGTCCCGACCAGAAGGTGAAGAGTTAGATAAAACCCAGACTCCACATGCTCCATCTGTTCATCACATCAGGTATGATCGGCTGCTTCTGCTGGAAAACTCACTATGAATGCTGCTAACAGCTTCCAAACAACCCAAAACTAGGGTTCATCAGTGGGGACCATAAAACCTCATTTCAGCACAAACCTCCTGCTGGGAAACCAGAAGATCTCTGTTTAGATAGGGACCACCAGGTTCATTGGTTTGACCCTCTGCACTAACACCAGTACTGCTGGATACACAAGTAAGGACGACACCAAGTGTGCTCTGTGACACTAGGTAAACATGTTTACAAACTGATAGTCTGAAGGGAAACACAGATGGATAGAAGATCTGTTCACCTGTAGAAATTGTGTAGAGATTTGAAAGCTGCCATGTTGTTCCTCAAAGTTTAGAAGTGTCAGTAAACTTGCCTCATAAGACTGATCAAAGGGAAAAAGCTTTGATTGATTTGAAATTGGTTTAGGCCTGTTGTAATTTATAAAACTGCTTTTTTTCCTTCTCTTTTCAATACAGGCAGTCTGATTGAGGTATCAGATGGATGGTGCAATAAATGTGAATCTCTAAAGTTGACCTTTCCCTTTTGTTGAAGCCTCCAAATGGACAGCAAACATCACATCTGTTGGGATCATACTGTTTGGTTTTGCTTATTTTAGAAAAAGTATATTTCTATTTAAGTATAGATTTTCAAATCCACCCCAAATTAGCAAATTAAATTTGATCATTTAAGGTTAAGATAACCCAGGTTTTAAACTTTAATCCAAAATGGTTTGAAATGTTATTAAAATTATACACTTCCAATAAATGTTTTTTTTTAACTCAAAGACATAACATCAAAGCTATCACAGAAATGCCAGAGAAATTAGTATTTTTTTACTTTCCTTAACTCCACAGTTATAGAAGACTGCAATGCATTTGATTAGTCTGAGAGAGAATCCTCTGAAGGTGTGGCGCCTTTGCAGGTTTCCAGTAGGTTGATTCATTAAAATAGATTTAGGCCTGATGTAGATGCATTTTAACGGAATATACCGCTGACTTCAATGAGACAATGGATCAATCCAAAGACAGATAAGCCAGATATCAGAAGGAGATTAATTCAGAGTTGGGTAAAATGTCCAGCTGCTTGAAGGCACCATGTTCCTGCAGTCAAATTATAATAAAGACACCGTTATTATGCTCATTACTCACACTGTTCAGGAAGCAGAGGGCTTCTGTATTTCATAGACTTAGTGCTGCAATGGATTCACATTTTGGACACAAATGCTCTGATTAAACAAAAATTAAAGCGTTTGGTTGTCATTACATTTAGAGGGAAAGGGAGAAGTTTACATATATAAGAACTCCTACCCACATGTAAAGAATGAATGTGACAGAATCATGTTTTGCTGTAATAGAAACTGGTAAAAGTCCCAACAAAGATCATTAAGGAATATTATAATATGCAAATACCGAAGCATCATTTCAGAATATCAACCAATTCAACGGTTGATGAGAACATTAATTATTCCAAGTGGAATAATCATCTATTAGTAATAATGTGTCTCCATATCCTGAGCTACATCTATATTTATGCTGCTATAGGCTTATACTGCTGGAGAACATAGGGACCAACTTACATCATTCTGCTTCACTCTATCTCTGTTCTCCCATTCTGGAGTATTTGTTGGTCCAACCCCTGACTTTATGTCCTCTCTGCTTTTTCTTGTCATAGTATCTTCATCTGGTCTGTTCCTATTTGGCTGTGAGACGATCTTGAAGGGAAATATCAGCTGGATTTCTACTATCAAAATCCTAGGTCATTGATTCTCAAAGCTGGGGTCGTGACCCCATTTGGGGTCCTTGATTAACCAGTATCATGTTTTTAGATTCACTACAGGAATTAAACAAAACAATAAACATTTACGTCAGAGTGCTTAAATATATGAAAGCATCACTTAAAATTTGACAAATTCAATTATTTTTATTGTTTATGCATTTTTCATATTATTACACCAATAGTTTGTTGATTTGTAAAAGCGTTTGTGTAATTAACCAATAGTTTTAGGTAATAAGTTGACTACTGTGGATCTCTGTGGGTCAGAAACTAAAAAATCTAGGAACCTCTGTCTTAGATTATAGATGATAGACGTCGGCCTGATTTTCAGTGTTTAGTCCTTTTTCTCTTCTTAACAGCTATGGATTAAACTTTTATTATGACAAACTGCTTTCATTAATTTCACATAAAACCTGTCTCAAAGCTCATCTGGTTAATTATTTCTTTCAGTTTATCATTATCTTTCTAACATAGAAAGCATTTATAGATCAGTGCTTCTGTCTTTGTTTTGTATACCTGCTTCTACCTCCTTGAGCCCCAGTCGACCTTGGCAGAAGGCCGCTCACATGGAGCCTGGTTCTACTGGGAGTCTCTTTTTTTTTAAAGGTAGTTTTTCTTTTTCATCCTCTCCACTGTCACTGTATCGTTCTACACATGCTCAGCGTAATGGATTCCAGTTGAGTCGATGCATTTAGGTGGTTTTCTTTAGATAAAAAAAACTTTGAAGAGATCTGACTGGATGTTCTGACTGCATTGTCTCTGTAAAGTGCCTTGAGATTATTGTTGTGAGTTGGCACTATTATAAATAAACTTAATTGAACTTAATTTATTAAACGACTAACTAGGAAGAACTTTTTGAGTTTTAATTGCCATGGAGGCACTCATACATCAGCTGATTAAACCACTGATACAATCTTCCACTGCTAACAACAACCATCCATCAACAATTTTACAGATAGGTACATCTGTCTTTACTGGTTATGCTTCTGTAATAGACCAAACACTCTGGCGTCTAACAAACTGTTTATAGGAGCATAAATGAACTCATGTGGTGGACCGACTGGCCTCTAATGCCCCTAAGGGTGTCTGATTCTTAGAAGCCCCTTTCTTCAGAAAATACACCAAAGAAGTCCTCCCACCCTCCTGCAGTGTCTACAACGTGAGGAGAAGAAGCTGGGAAAGCCCCCAATACAAGACAGGACAATTTATGGCTCAATACTGAGACTCGGCTGTTTGTGTAAACTCTGCAGCATGTGCAGAAGGTCACATAACTCCAACAAAAACAAGTAAAAGTTTTAATTGAGAAAAGACTATATATGCCAAAGAACAGGTGTTCACTCTGCTCATCATTACATGACAGAACCACTCAGACCACTGAGCTCATGTTAGTCACTTTCTCCACACTGCATCTCCATATGTTCTAGATTCAATGCATCATTATACAAAAAGAGGCCTTAGCTATTGTACTCCAAAGACAGACGGCAGTGGGTGGAGGTGGGGGTCTGACTGATTCCCATGCAGAAAAAAAAGATCTCTGCTCAACCAGAAATAGGGACAAATGCAAATGAATCAGATGACGCAGACAGGCATGAATAAACTCTAATCTATCCTTGTTGGGCATTTGCATGTGTTTAACTGGACATCAGACGCTACCAAGCAGCATCATACGAACAGGTGCACAGCTAATTTCCCTAAAAGATTTACTGGAAGTTTTTTTGTTGTGAACCTTATAGACAGAGGGTGATACTTGAGATACAAGAACTATCAGCTTGTATTTTGAGTCTGTATTAGTAACCAATGAAAGGGTTTGTTTTGTTTTTGTGTTGGAGATGAACTTTTAATTGGTATTGTATTTCGCAACTCAAAAATATATTGCAAGTATTGGCAGCTAAATTTCGTTTTAAAATGTGTTTTATTTTTAGATCACATTTATTAGCTTTTCTTGTAACTTTCAAATTGCCATTTGGAAGATGAAGTTTCCTTCGCAAATGACGCCCTCTTCTGGCAACATTTGAAGCTACAGGTGTAGAAATGTGTTGACCGCTAGGGGACGCTGCAGTGAACAAAAGTGCAAGATGTTCCGACCCAAATGAGTAGTTTACCCCACTTAAATAAATCTTGATATCCACTAAGTAGCAGTTGTCTTTGTAAATCAAAATTAAATTTCTCTAAGCTTCAGTAGTTTTATTTTCAGATAGAAAGTTGTTTTTCCATGTTCATGAAAGAATTTGAGCCTTTCTTCTCTTCCTAATAAAGTCACACAGTAGTTTCAAGTTAATCTTAATAGTGGAAAACCTTCTCAGAGATGTTTATTTTCAACTGTACCCTCAGAAGTGGTTTGCATGAAATTCATAAATATTTATAGTTAATCTCATGTTTGACCTGTAAATAAATTCTTGGCAATTTTGACTTTTTTCCTAATAGTCCTATTTTATTAGTTTTATCAAAGAAAAACTGCTTGCCCAGGGCCTCCCACCAGGTTCAGCACAGCTTATTGAGAAGAATCCCTAAACACTTAGTTCAGGGATTTACTCAAGCCCGATAGGAGTTAAGCTTATCGGGCAAAAGTCAATAACCAACCTCATTTCTTTTCTTCCTTTATAAGGAAATTTGGCATTTCCTCAAATGAAATTAAAGTTTCTCTTTTTCTAACTTTGCACCTGATTTTATAGAGCTCTTTAGTGGTGCAATTACAGTAAAAAGGTAATTAAGAAACAGAAGGTTGCTGATGCTTTCAGAATCCTCAGAAGTCAAACTATGGACATCTGCTAGTTAATTGTTGATGTACAGCAGTCCAACATTTCATGCCTTTACCATATTTGATGTATAATTTTAAGTCTCGTTTGGCCGCAACAGTTTCATAAGAACTCTGGCAGCTGCTATATACACTTCTGCATTGTTTTAAACATTGGAATTATTTATGCATCTTCTTCATGATTATTCAATTCGTTTTCTTTTTTGTATATTACATAGACTGCTTTTTTTGTTTTGAAATAAAGAAATGCATGGTTTAAATAGATCTAAAACCAAAATCAAGCAGCAGAGAAACCTTTTTAAACAAGATGTTCTTTATTAGACAGTGAGACAAGTTGGTCAGTGGCCGTCCTGTTCATAATCGCATCTAAAACTTCTGGAACTGTTTCTTAGCTCCAGCAGCCTTGGTCACTTTCAGGACGTTGAACCTCACTGTCTTGCTGAGGGGTCGGCACTCTCCAACAGTCACAATGTCTCCAACTGTGACGTCTCTGTACAAAAGAAAGTCAAAAGAAACTTTCAGGCTGGTCCACTAGCATAACTGATCAACTTTTACATCTGCATGACTATAAAAATCAAACTGCATCAGCGTTTGCCAAAGGCAATGTCGTCAGAGCTTCCTGAGCTTGGAAGACCATCGTGAGAAAAGCATCATTTGCAGTCTATCTGTACACCATCAGCATTCGATACTAATCATTTAAGCAAAATGCCCGATTTATTTCCACCTGTAGAGCTACTTCAGACTTTTAAGGGCTTTCAATTCAGCAAACATTAAAACCAAGAATAGTTACACTCAACACAAGTCAAAGCCAAAAAAAAGCATAAAAAAACAAAACATTCCAAATTGTTTAAGTTAGGAGAGCCTTAGAGGTTCTGTACCTGAAGCATGGTGACAGATGGACAGAGAGGTTCTTGTGCCTTTTCTCAAAGCGGTTGTACTTGCGGATGTAATGCAGGTAGTCGCGTCTAATAACGATGGTCCTCTGCATCTTCATTTTGGTCACCACACCTGTGGAAAACAAACAGAACTTCATCAGGTTTGTATCAAAAAATGTAAACTCAAAATCCCATTTCAGTCTTGTCATCCAACTACATCAGTGTTGCCATTAGGCATCGTCGTCAGAACCCAGAAGGGCTTGGAAGACCATCGTGAGAAAAAGCATCATTTGTAGAGAATGACATGTGAAACCCAAATACAAACTCCTAAAGCTGCAGCTTAGAGCCACTAAGAGACTAAATTATATTGATTACGATACTGGCTGCACTGTCCAATCAAACAGCTTTTTATTATACAAAAGCATATTGCCGTTTGACTAAAACTTAACATAAATGCAACCTTGCTATGTGTCGATTTGTTTTAAGTATACACCTAAAAAAATGTGCTTACAAATTTTTTATTGCAACAGAATAAGTTGAATGTACTCTTAATGCCAAAATAATGTGAAGATAAAAATGTTAATTTAAAAGACAATGTGACTCGGATGGTCACAATATTCCAAAAATGTTAGTAAAATGTTCACATTTATCATCTATTCTAGCTATTCTTTGTTTACATTTCAGCTTAAACTGATGGAAAATGTAGACCTATAACCTTAGAATTTTGTTATATTGCTCTTTGCAGAGACGTCCATTTAGAAATCATGCTATAAATTTTGTGCATTGTATCCAACAACAGTGTGACCTGCAAAAGTATGTAGTAGATCCAAAATATTTTTTACCAGAGAGGATACGGCCACGAATAGAGACATTTCCAGTGAAGGGGCATTTCTTGTCAATGTAAGTGCCTTCAATAGCCTGGAAACAGGACAACAGAAACGCTGTAAGTAGTGAGTCAGTAACAACCCCCCCAAATAACGAGGATAATGCAGATGTGTGCATCAGTGTTGCCATAAGGCACTGTCGTCAGAACCCTACAGGTTTGGAAGACCATCGTGAGAAAAAGCATCATTTGCAAATTACGATCGCCAACAAATGGCAGAGCTAAACATCTTCAGAGTTTTCTTAATACCTCTCTTGGGGTTTTGAAGCCAAGCCCGACACTCTTGTGGTAGCGGGGGATCTTCTCTTTTCCTTCTTTGCCACCATCAACAGCCAGAACACGCTTCTTGTTCTGGAAGATTGTGGGCTGTTTCTGATACGCCCTCTCGGTCTGTAGGGAGAAAAATGACACAGTTAGAAAATTAGATACCAAACATCGTCCCTCATTTAGACACCGCTAGAAATAGTAACTAAATTCGGTCAAATTGACTTCCTGCTCGGCAAACATTGTCACCAACTGATACAACCAGAACTACACATTTAGAAAAGGTAGAAGCATGAACAGAAAAACAAGTTACAAACTAAAAGAGGGGAACTCTGAAATGTAACTATATTGAACTCATAAGGCTAACATAGCTAGCCTCCCGGCTAGTTAACCATTACACGAGGGTGTGCAGACCAACAACAAATCTCGTTTTTAAACGAACAGATTCGACATGAAACGACTTTGGTGCATAACTAAGATCGAAAGTATATCGTTTAGATCATTTAAGGTGACAACGAACATCATTAAATTGCATATAAATCGACTTAAATTCACCACGCCGCCTTCAGTTACATACTTGAGCATCCGCCATCTTTGCCTGCCGAGTCGTGAAGAGGCCAGAGCATGCGCGCGAGGGACGGAAGACGACCGGGCGCAGGAAGTTACGTTCAAGTGAAGTTGCGCAAAAATAGAATTATGGGTGATGGTTTAAAACAGACAAACAAACAAACAAAATATGCCTAAACTGTGAACAAAATAATCCCGAGGTGGATAATCCGGGTTAAGAAAGTATAAAGCATAGCTTTTTAATTTCTAGATCTGCAGCATAAACATGAATCAATGTTTAAACCAGCGGTACATTCCAGTCTTCCAGGGCCAGTATCCCTCAACATTTAGAGGTCTCTCCTTTAACATACTATATCCAATATGTGCTCATTAGCCTGACTATGCAGGTGAGGTAGTTTAGCGAAAGGCAGTTGCTTGGGACAGAAGAACGGTCCTAGAACGCCTGCTTTACTGATTGGTGGATGGAACAAAATGACAAGTCGGGTAGATGAGGAAGAGGAAGGCTGGACAACAGTTTCATGGGAAAGGGAAAAATAAAGAAGGAAGTAAAAGGAAGGAAAGATGGTTGGAAAAGAGGGAAGCAGTTCAGATGAAGAAAGAGCTGTGCGAAAGAAGATAAAAGTGATATTTAGATTCCTTTGAGCCCCATCATGATTTCCAGAGAAATAAAAAAAGATTAGAGAGGTGGAAATGATGGAAATGAAATGAAATGATGGAGTTATGAGATGGAAAACTGCTGATAAAAAAACAAGGCATTGGATGTTGAACACATAGGAAAAAAGAGGTGAGAGATAAAAGTTATAGGAGAGAATAAAACAGGAATAATAGTTAACAAGGATTTAGATTGTTTAAGGATAAACAATTTTGGAGGCAAAATTAACAAAATCCAGAGACTTTATAAAAACATCCAAGTGAGAAAAGAAAGCCTGAACTTAAAAAAAACGTAATAACTGCTGTTTGACTGCACTTTTCTATACAAATAATTACAGTTTTACTTGAAAGTTTAGACACACTCATATTAAAGAAAAGGGTGAATGCACAACAGTACTTCAAATAACAAAAAGCTGATAACAATAAATAAATAAAAAAATACAGAGTTATGATTTGGCAAATTAAAATATTGATATTGAAAATGATTTAAAAAAACACACAAAGCAAAACAGTTCCAGACACATTAGAGCAAGAGAGAAAATCAAACAGAAATCTTTAATGGAGGTGAAGTAAAACAACTGACAATGCGGTTCCATAAGTGTGCACACCTTTTAGAACTAAGAGTGTTGCTGTGTTCAGATTTCACTTCTTACATTAAAACGCATCTTAAATTAGAGTCAGCACACACCTGATACTAATTAAGCCAGCACAAGCCAGCTCTCTAACTCTGTACTTTAATTTATCCAGATAAGTACTCAGCACTTGTTCTTCCTTTTGGTAGCGTTAGGATCCATGGGAACCTCCTAAGTTGCTAATCTTACACTCTGCTTCAGGGGTTGAATGAATAAAAAAAAAGTGCCTAAAATGAAGGCTGAAGTGAGCTGCTTATCCCCTCTGTTGCAGTGACAGACTCGGCTGTGTACTACAGTACTGTGGTATAAAGCCCACAGTGACAAAAAACACCAGAACTCTGAACAAGAACCTGCAATACTCCATAACATCCGCTAGAGGGCCCCACACATTGTTAATCCTCTATGCTTCGTTAGGATTCTGTGTGATTGCTTGTGCAGCTGAGGATAAAACAGACATTCGTGTTTGCTGCATCATTGGACCCTGATGAAGGGGATGGTGGGGGCGCCAGGTTAGAAGTGCAGCCTTTGCAGGACATCAGCACCCTGGACAGAGCCCTGTTCCACTATTAAGATGTGTTTGAGTCCAGTTCTGTCCTGCTGTCAGACCACTGATCTACTCAGAGATTTATGTCCACGGACTAAAACCTTGTTATGTATTCAGGTACACTGCATGATGCATTCAAGGACATATCCTAGAGAATTATATTCTGAAATATAGATGTTATAATAATTATACTTGAGGGTACCTTAGTGTACTACATATATACTTGATCAAAATGGTTTGTCGCCATATCCCCTTTCGTCTGAGCACGAAGCAGCCAGCGTACTACCACCATAGTGATAATAGAAAATAATAAGAAATACAATCAAGACTCAAATATAATACAGGAATATGTAAACATTTATTATAAGTATATTCACAGTCATGCAATAAAAAATCAAAAACAGAACAGGATGTTTTTTATCATACCAGAATTTTAATCAAAAATAGGAAAACTAATTATAAATGGATTATTTTTATATGCAGGAGAAATTGTCATAAGCAGTACTGTAGGTGGAAGATATGAAACAATTAAAAACTGTCATTTGTTGTGAATCTTTATAATGTGCTTATGATACAATCATTCAGACAGTAACCCAAACATTTTACTGAAAATATCACCTACATTATTCAAAATACAAAGCACTGGTTTAACAATAGTATATTTATGGATAACAGCAAGTAATGGAATTTAAGAAAATTGGATGGAAGATAGATTAGCAAAGAAGGCAACTCAAAATCATGATACCTTTACAGTTTATTTACAAATAGTCAGAGGCAACAACTATTATTAAGCAAAAGGTGGAGAAGAAAAGGCAGATAAGTTGGAATGGAGAAATTAAGGGAAGAAAAAAAAGACACGTAGAAAAAGGGCAGAGAAAGGAGGAAAAATTAATATTAATAGAATAAGATTTGGACAGAGAAGACTTAATTCTGTTGAAATACTTAAGAACATGTAAAATTGAAACTTCTGAAAGATTGTTGTTGTTAAAAACCAAGAAGGAGAAGGGGGATGATTAAATATATTTCACTTCTTAATACCCGTTGTCAGTATTAAGCACTAAATTATACATATAATGTAATTATTTAGATAGGTAATTATACATGATGTCCCCATGTTTTTGATCTGCAGTTTTGACAAGAACGTTATTCATTCATTCAAATTCCATAACTACAAACAAGAAATAATATTTAGGAATAGAAAATTTGAAATAATTAAATACCCTTTTAACAAATCAGCTTTTTGTTAAGTAGTTGTCTCCAGCTTGTCGGTGCATCCAAGGCCTTTGTTTAATCCAGCATGAATTGTCTATTACATTATTTATTCAGCTTCTGTGCTGCTGTTAAGGGGAAAAAGAAAACCAATTAAGATCTCGTTCAAAAATATTAGAAACATCGAAAAGTCGTTTAGAAAGTAAACATAGACAAACAATCATTAGTTTTAAGAAAATAAAACTGACTATGAGCAATAGCATTTGATTATATAGTAAATTCTTTAGAAATGAAATCATAATAAAGGACGTTTCATACCAGCTGGTGGCGGTAATGCATACTTTTGTTTTTTTTTGTTTTTTTGTTGACCGCCACAAAAAAACTACATATGAGGAGGAAGAACCAGTAGGAGAGGAGGGCTGATATAGCGCGATACAAAAGTAGGAATATAAATCAAAATATTTCATAGGCGATAAGATGGCATCGGCAGAGGTTGGAGGAGATCGAGGTAAAAGCTTTTTTTAAAACAATAACTACTAACAGTCTTTTCTCATCTGTTTAATGAATGCCAAAAAAACATCATTCACTGTCGTCTGGGTATTTTAATTGTTAAATGAGTGATTTCATTTAGATTAAAAACTAATTAACATAGCGTGTACTATCGCTGCGTGAAAACTTAGGAAGAAATCTGACATAAAAATGAGACAAGGTCACAATAAGGAAATACAACTTTCTAGTTTATTGAATAATAAAGTTAAGCTACTTTCAGTTTCAGTTTTGGAGATAAACGTAAATGGGTGGTTTAAATTATGTCCGCTTTGTGTCTTTTAGGATCTTTAGCAGATACAATACTGGACGAGCTTGTTTTGTTGTTAAAGAAGTAAGTATTTTTCCTGAATTTTGATGTGGTAACTGCTTTTTTTCTGTAACAAATTACTTCCTACCAAGGCGTTACTTCATTTTACCTATTATTTCCCTTGTTGTTGTGTTACCACAGATTTGATCTAATTGGTTCCATTTTATGTGTAGTCACTTATAATCAGGTAGTTACCCCCTTTTCTCCTCAGATCAGTTTACAGCTAAAGTCTCTATTTCATTAGTGCAGGTGGACTTGGAAGCTCTAACCTGTATGAAAAACGTAGGAACGTCTGTGTGCTCCTCTTATTTCATTTATTTTTTTTAGCCCTGTTTTTAAATAAATCCTGCTTTAAACCTAATATGCTGTCATTGTATAACTAAGAGGATGGTGTTATATATTAAAATGTTCTATAGTTTTAATGAGTAGATCTGCCTTGGAAGATGTGTGAGAATACATCTGTCCTTCTTAAAGTTAGTTAGGAATTTTTTACACATCCAGACCGAGATTTTCTTTTTTTCTTTTTTCTTTTTAGTTGCTTTATGGTGGTTTAAAAACCAGCTAGGGTGCATTACACTTACCAAATGACCTGGAGTGTAGACAGATGCCTGACAAAAAAAACAACAACAACAATAATACAATACCAATAATAATAAAACCTATACCAACAATAATACACCTTCTAAACTAAATGAATATACATATAAATGATAATTATAACTGAAATTTCTCTAATTGGCTGCCTTATTTGCTCTCATCTCAGCAGTTTCTGACTGTGACGGTGTTACTGCTTTACCTGTCTTTACCTGCTGCTTTCCATCCCAGATCTTTCACATCAAGATTCGTCTCTTATTATTGCCACGACCCCTTTATGGGATGTTTACCGATATGTATGACACACCAGCAGCCACCTAAACCATGATGGGATGGACTCAGCAGGCTTCAGTTTTCCTTCTTGTATTGACAAATTTGGACTTTTATTTATAGGAGTGGATGAAGCAGCTACAGTGCGTGCATGCAAAGTACTAGATTTAATATCACCTTCTGGTTGATATCAAGAAATTGGCCAGAAATAACTCTTTTTTTTCTGTTTTTAAGTCATTTTTAAAGAGTTATAGTTGGCACAGATCTCAATGCATTTAGATCGGTGCATTCCGTGCATCAGAATTAGCCATGAAAGAGGAGGTCTGCTAAATGTTTAGAAGCAACCTTTCAGCTCTTATTGGTCAGATGCAACTATACTGAAAGCCTCTAATCAAAAATAGTTTCATCTTGATTCTCTGAAGTGGTGAAGATATATACAATGGTTGTATGCAGCCACTCAGTGATTATAAATAGCTTTTCTAGACTGTAGCTTCCAATGGGTCTCATTGTGTTTGAATCATATATATCTTCAACTCTTTTGTAGTTTCATCTGGAAGTGGATTCAGCGACATACATTAGGTAACATTGCCGTGATCCAGGAGGCGTTGGGTGTAACAGATCTCTGTGACCCACGTCAGGAGAAAGTCTCTAATGCCATACAGGTTATCGGAGATCAAGTGGATGGAGAAGGAGTGATTCAAAGGTGAGGCTTCTTCACCTTCCTGTTTTGTGTTACAAAATGACGATCAGTTGAATTGATCATCTCTGTTTTTTCTTCAGGCTACTTAATGATCCATCAATCACTCCCTCAAAGGAAGTGTTTGTGAGAATCGTCCGCGCACTCTTTTCAGATGGGGAGATCAACTGGGGCAGGGTGGTTACCGTCTTCTTCTTTGCCTGCATGTTTGTCATGAAAGTGAGTGAAGCTTTCAGTTTTCTTTTCTCGTTGCTAGGTAATCCTCTAATCTGTTTTTGCCTTAAAGATATTTGTTTTTATCACCTTGAAGTTTTACTTCATGTGTTAGAAATCCTGTTTAATGATTCTTATTTCAGAAAGTTGGTTTGTTGAATTGTATCCAGGCAGGATAGAAGTGTAATAAATTGAATTAAGCTAATTAGGCAAATCTTCCACATGTCTTATTAGGCTCATGAAAACAAAATATGTGAGTTGATCAGAACCATAATCAGCTGGACCGTAGACTTTTTCCAGGAAAAGGTGATCGGCTGGATAAAGGAGCAAGGCGGCTGGGTAAGGAGCTCATTTACAATTTATGTCAGAGACATCACTGATTGGTTTTTAAGTTTGAACTCTTGAGAAAAGGCTGTTAACGATATCTATTTAAATTTGTAGGATGGAATTTTTTCCTACTTCGGCACTCCAATGTGGCAAATGTTGGGGATTTTTCTGGCTGGCGTCATTACAACCCTTTTCATCGTCCAGAGGGTATGAGGGCCGAATGAAGAGCAGACAGAGGAAATATGAGGAAAACAACACGACTTAGTGAGCAGGAGCTAAACAAGACGTTGATGGGAGGTTTTTCAGAGTAAACAAGTCAAACAAGGGGAACTTGTACAAAGGAAATATTTTGTTGTCTCCCATTCAAGTGTGAAATCGTGAGTCAGACTGTGACAATTTATGTTTTAGTAAAGAACATCAGAAAGATTACTTTAGACTTAAATTAGATTGTTATAAAGATTATAAAGATTATAGGATTTTAAAATGAACAAACATTGTTTTATGTGTGATTGAAAACTTTTGTCTCATTATTTTACACGTCAATCAAACCTTGATTTTTGCACATTTCTAAAACTGACTTCCATTATTTCTAATGCATTTTCTAAGGCGTTACTTTAAAAAAAAAAAATTGAATGTTTTGGGCCACAGTTGATTTCTCAGTTGCATGCAGTGACATACACCCTACAAGCAATTGGCCAATAGCATGATTTCTCTGTCTCATAAAAAAAGGTTATTCTCTGACTCATTAATCTTTTCCCATGGGTGACTGGCTGGTTGAACCTGTTACGCAAACGTAATGAGAGAGGGAAAATAAAATTGTACTTAAGATGGTGGAGGAGAAGTCCTTCACATTATTTTGTACAAAAAAGCCTTCACACATATGTAGCAGATGTTGTAGGACAGCTCCGCCATTTTCTCAGACAAACCTGGATTTGCTATCTGCAATTTGTTATCTTGAGCAATAAAGTCATTTAAAGTCATTTAGAAACACACTGTTGTGCTAGCTTACACGTTTTAATATCCTCTCCTGTAAGTACAAGCACTTGGATGATTGTTTTCCACATCTCTCTGCTGCATACAATCATTTCAAAACTGGTTACCAGCTTGAGGCATGATTATACTGGTGGTTTACTAGACCTAAAGAGGCCCAACAAATGTCTGCTCATCAGATTGATATCAGTGGAGGAATGTTCTTACTGTACAGCCTTGTTTTTACCATTTACATAATGATGGCTGTTTGAAAGAGTTGAATTTTTTTAAGGCATCTTATTTAACTGTTTGAGGGTGTGTAGTCATCACTTTTACCCCTTTTACAGATCTGTTAGTAACTCAGTCTCACAATAGACTTTGTACGTACATGTATTGATTTGTTTTGTCCCGGGGGCGTGTCAACCTCTGTCTGATTATAAATGGGTTCATGTGTCATGAAAACCTATGAGAGAAGTTGTGCTGCACTGCAAAGTGATATGCAAATAAACTTCTTGCATATGTTTAACCTAAGTTGAGTACATTATTTCTGAGATTAGTTACTATAACTGGTATCTCTTGGAATGGCTGAAAAATTAGTCTTAAGACAACTTTGAAAGGAAAATCATTCCAACCAGAGTGTAACAAGACAAAGACAAGACCCAAAGTTTTAGGGACTGAGACCAGGACTAAGGGAGGGCACTACTGAGTCAGGACCAAAACCAGAGAAGGGCAGGGGGGCAGAGATTAGTGATAAGAGTAATAAAAATACATATGAGCAAAGATATTAACGGATAAGTTGAATGATATTTCCATGGTCTTGAAATAAAATCCAGAGTCCTTTAAATCCGATACAAGACTTAAAACATATGAGGTCAAGTTGTAGACAAGACCAAGACCATCAGAAAGGGCTCTGGAGACCAAGACTGGTCTCAAATGGCAATACTACCATGTGCAACACAATGGAAAGACCAAAAATAAAACTATAAATAACCAATCAAAGTACTGTTTTCACACCAACCCTCCTGGAATTCAAATATTGATCAAAGTACTGAAATATACTGAAAAGTATAGATAACAAAAGGTGATATTCTACAAGACAATAAAATCCCCTGTCCTATTTTTAGAAGAAGATATTCCTTTATTAATCCAACAATGGGGAATTTTACATTGTTACAGCAGTATAAAGCAGCAAAACCAATATTAAAAACTATATATACACAGTAAAAAGCAAGTGAATTTAGAAATACTAAAAACCTTGTTATATAAATAAATAATATAAATAAGTAAACAATTTCCAGGTTTATTGCCTGTAGTAAGGAGTGGTGAACTACATAGAGCCTTGGGTATTGTACAGTCTGATGGCGGCCGGAAGGAATGACCTTCGGTATCTCTCCTTCACGCACTTAGGGTGCCGCAGCCGGGCGCTGAAGGAGCTGCTCAGTGCTGTCAGAGAGAGGTGCATGGGGTGGGAAGGGTATGCCAGCATGCGCTGGAGCTTAGTCCTCATTCTCCTCACTGCCACCACCTCCACTGGATCAACACATCTATTACTGTTTTCTAGGTTCCTCCACAAAATAGGGCAGGTCCAAACTAGAGTGAACAACTAGGTCTACAGAAATGTTCATCAGGGTTGACTTTCCCTCATCCATTATTCGTACAGGGCAGAGAAAAAAAAGGATTCCTAATATCTGTGCAGACCTCACATACTGCACCACAAAAAATGGTTACTAACAAATGACTGGATGTGGGTATTTCTTTAGTTGTTGATTCAATAAATAAAGAAACTAAAAATAAAGCGAAAAAAAAATAGAAAAATTGTGATTTCATTTAATTTATATTTTGTCAAACAGTGCAGTTTTTCAAGGAGGTGTAACGTTTTTTAATTAAAAAACATAGACTCAGTAAAACAGTTTTACTAAATCACCTTATTTTTTATGTTAAGTCAAATTAAAGGTATATAGGTTAACTTTTTACTTCTAATAAACGTGGAAACTTCGTTCATTCCTGCTGAACTGACACAACAGGTATGTTTTTTTTTGGCATTTTGAGGCTCTGGGGATAAATAAAGCATTTTTTTTCTTAACGAAGATAAGTCACTGTGCGTAAGATCCGGTAAAACCTTTGTTTAGTGTAAATGATGTGTAGATAACAAGTGACTCACCTGAGAAGCCTTCCGTGCATCACAGTCCCATCAGCACCAATGAGGAGCGAAGGAGAAAACCTGGTCACATGACTCTGTACGGAAGTAGGAGATAGAGAAGCAAAATGGCAGAAGGAGGTGGAGGTGACCAAGGTACTGGCTAGCATCCCCTCTATTTTTATTCATATAAGCCGTGACAGTGTTTAAATATGTTAGATGAATGTCGGAATCTTCTTAGATAAGCGATTTGCTTCGGATTTTCTAGTTTTGAGTCGATTTGACGGACGCAAAAAACGTAGCTATAACTGGGGTTAGCTTAGCAAAACCGCTAAGTGTTAGCGTTGATGCTGAGGAGGGTTTTAGAGACAACAGAGACACAAATAGTTAGACATCGTTTTATTTTACCATTTTCTTCAAACTGACAAACGTCAATATTCACCACATAGCTTGGAGTTACTGGCATGTAAAGGCATGAAATAATTTGACTAAAACAAATTCACAGCGTTTTGACGTGATGCCACTGTTTTCTGGAGTTGTTTTCGGAAACATTTAGTTTAAAGTATTAAGTTGAAAAAGAAAAAGATAAATTCGTTTGCCAACGGGAATGTCGAGTGAGGGTTTACTGTTTAAAAATGATTTAATAGGACTTTCCAAGGTCGTGGTGTGTTTTCATTTAAGTGAGGTGACTCATCCTGGCGTTTTGTTTCTTAGGAAATCCAGTTGACTCTATGGTGGAAGTTGGAGCTGTGTTGTTAAAGGAGTAAGTTCACTTTACACCTACCTTTTTATTCTCTTTAGAAAAAAATACAGAGGTTACTGAACGTAGTGTGTTTCAGTGTAGATGTTTGTTAATGTTTTAATGATGAGACCAGGGGTCTGCAGCCCCCGGAGCTGTAGCGGCTCTGTTCACCCTCCACAATGGCTGGGAAAAAAAATAAAATAACTATTATTTTTAATTGTATATTAAATTAGATCTATTAGGCTGAAAATAACGTGTTTCTTTTTATATAATTCTCCATCCATATAAACCCCCTGTGGGAGAAAATCTATGCCTGTTGTTTTTAGGGATGGTTGCCTACTGATCTGTTTTTATTTTATTTTGAAATGCTAAATATTGTAGAAAGTTGTTCAATCTTAATGAAAAAAACGCAGAGAGAAAAGGGGTTAAGAATGTAGGCTGATCACAATCTGTGGGTTCTCGTTGCAATATTCAACTAAAAATATGACATTGGATTTTTTTACTGCTATTTGTTTATTGTTAATTCATAGGAAAAGGTGTAATGATGTATGCATTTGTATTGCAGAGATACTGTACAAGTGTCACTGTCAACCGATGGCAATCAGATGAGTAGTATATTTGCCATATTGATGATATAATGTAATAACCATAAAAGCTAAGAAATTCATCCATTAGTAGTTTTATTGAGTTGTTTTTCCTTCTTATGCATTTATTATTTTTTGTTAAATATCAGTTGAACACAGTGTCCTAAAAGCTCTGTGGAACAAATAGTATTAGTAAATCAGACTGTGTTTCTTGTTTTTGGTTAACCGATAAGCAAGGATTCATGATTTTGTGAGTTCTGAGCTCTGGATACTCAAGATATGAGACAGCTTGTTAAGAAAAGTTAAAAAAATTTTTTTCTAATTTTGTAAAAGACAACGGAGGAACTCAAAAAGACCTTCCAGCAAACCCTTACAACACAAGCCTGAAGCCCATTTACTGCACTTAAACCTTCATTAAAGTATTTTCAGGCTTTATTAAAGTAGTTTTGTTTTATTTTTTTAATGAAAAGGCTGCAGACTGAAACACACTTTCCAAATCCAGTCGTTTTTGCTGTTACCATTTATATTGGTTGCTTCACCAACGTCATAAAAGATTTGGCACATTTTTGTAAACATTTACTCTAAACTTCTAATTTTGCATTTTAATCTTGATGCTACATTTTGATATCAACACTTTTCTGATAGGAAGCCAAACAGATGGCAGTATTTAAACTTTAACAATACTGTACAATAAACAGCGTTAAATAAAGACATTTGATTGTACTGTAATTCATTGTTTCTGTCATATTTGTACTTTAAGTGAGGCCTCCTGCACTGAAGCTCTTTTATTGTTTTTACTATTTTTTGTTTTAGTGTAAATTCCTTAACAAAGTGAAAAATCTCTTAACACTACGGATCAGTTTGGTTTTTTTTTAACTTTGGTTTCCTCTGAGTAGTTTCATCTACCAGCGGATTCAACGGCATGTAGACGGTGATACTGATGTGACTCGGGAACAGTTGGGTGCAACGGAGCTCTGTGACCCAAACCATAAGAAACTCGCTCAGTGTCTTCAACAGATTGGAGATGAACTGGATGGAAACATGGAGCTGCAGAGGTAGATTAGCTCCATTCAAACACAAACGATAATAACCTTTATTCTAGCTTATCCTAACAAACATCCACTTACAAATGAAATCATGTTTTCTTTAGGATGATAGAGGACTCTGCCCTCAGCCCAACTAAAGATGTGTTCATGAAAGTGGCCTTTCAGATCTTTTCTGATGGTAGATTCAACTGGGGTCGAGTGGTTGCGCTGTTTTACTTTGCCTGTCGACTTGTCATAAAAGTGAGTGAAGTTTCTCTGTTTTATCTCCCTTTCAGGCGCTTTGGAATTACAACTGAATAATAAACTGATTTTCAATCCATTTTCCAGGCCCTTATAACCAAAATTCCAGAAATCATCAGAACAATAATCAACTGGACCATAGACTACCTCCGGGATAATGTGATCAACTGGATAAGGGAGCAAGGTGGCTGGGTAAGGTCTGCTCTGAAATGAGCACTCCTTTCATCTCATTTAGGGCAGCAACTAACGATTATTTTGCTGATCGATTAATCTGTTGATTACTTGTTCGATTAACAATCAGATAGTAAAGATTTTTTCTGAATTTAAACCAAGTGAAACTAAGACACAAAATGTTTATATATAGTACAATATGCGTATAATTACTGCTCTGAGTGGGTTTCTCTATCAGCTAAAGGCATGTTTTAAAGTATTTATACTCCAGTTGATGATTAATCAGTTACTATATTAGTTTATGATTATTTAAATAATTGTTTCAGCCATTTTCTAATGATAACACTTCCTGATTCAGACTTTATGTGCTGAATATTTTGCTTCATCCTCCAAACTCTGGAGATTTTGTTGTTTAATAACATCTCATGATGTATTAGAAAGATATTGATCAGATGAGGTAAATAACAGGTGTTTTAAAGCTATATTTTGTCATATTTTTTTTAATTTAGGAGGGTATACGCTCCTACTTTGGCACGCCCACATGGCAGACGGTGGGGGTTTTTCTGGCTGGTGTTCTTACCACTGTTTTTGTGATGCGCAAGATGTGAGAGCCCGCTTGCGAAGAAGGGAAAAGAAAGATTGGAACGAAGCTACGACTGAGGCAACAGAAGCGAAATAGAAGATGATCAGAGGGTAAACAGAAACAAGCCAAGGAAACAAGCTGAGCAAGAGAAACTCAGATACAGAGAACCTCAATTCCTGTGAAAGTAGGAGTTGGACTGGAAGCGCTGTTGTACCCTCGATCAATGTGCCACTGAGGAGAATTGTGCAAACTGCACAAAATCAGAAGGACAGGGAGGAACTCAGACTTTAACAAAGAAGGAAGTTAGAATAATTTATTTTTTACTTGGTACAAAGTCACTGCAATCGGTTTCTTCCCCTAAAACTAAAGTTCTGCTGGATGAAGGTTCTCTCTGTGATGTTACTTGTAGTTCACTCTTTCCTTTTCATCACCATCTCTGTATGCTAGCCAGTCTTCATTCAGATCTATTTGTAAGTAGTCCCTCGTAGAAGTTTTCAACAAACTGTTGTCTGCGGACATATTAGAGGGTCGTCACTTTGAGCTAATGTCACATTTTTGGAAACTAGTTTTTGATCAACTGAAAATCTGCAGGCTGGTAACACTCTGTGTAACCATTAGACTCAAGAGTTAATTTGTCCAACCATGAATTCAGGCTTCTTATCATTTCTGTGACTGAGCGAGAGTGCCTAACCGGTGAGTTAAGTTCATAGATTGTTTACATTTGAAATCATTCATTTTTATTGTTTAGAAGAAGCTCAGCCTCGCTGAACTATGAGGAAACTCCTGGAAAGATCTGAAACTTTTCCTGTTTGGAGGGAATGTTTGGAAAGCCAATACAACCTTAATGTGACTCCTATTTAAATAATCTGAAGGCCAGTTTTGTATTTGCAAACAGGCTATGTGTCATGAGCCAACGGTTTGCTTTGACGGATGAACAAAGTCGTCCTGCATACATGGAAAGCAGTGCGCTGCGTACCTCACTTTTCACATTCAAAGTACTGTATTTGCGACAGTTATTCAAACTGCTGCCACATTATGCAGCAAAAGGATTTTTATACATTTTCCTTGTTGGTCAGTGCCTTGGTGTTTGCTTTTTTACAATGAAATCACTTTGATATTTCAAAGTTTTCACCTTTTCTATCATATTTGTACGGGGGGGGGGCGTCTCAATGTTCCCTGGAAAACCTTTTTTTTTTTTTTTTTTTTTCAGTGCCTTGTGTTGTGATGGGAAAAATAAATCTTTTAAACTCTTCCTGGTGCTCCTTGTGTTGTTTAGACAGTGAATCCCAATAATAATCATGCGTAGAAATATGTTTAAACTCATTTTGTTCTTAAATA
This sequence comes from Jordanella pulchra, assembly GCA_034780135.1. NCBI lineage: Eukaryota > Metazoa > Chordata > Actinopteri > Cyprinodontiformes > Cyprinodontidae > Jordanella > Jordanella pulchra. The sequence continues at coordinate 15,683 of JAUZNJ010052308.1, read as the reverse complement.
ACTCATGATTTTTTTCATTTCGAGCGTATTGTTATTGTGTTCCTACTCACATAATGTCATGAAATACCTTATACTCTGAGATATATTTAGAGCAGAGCAGGTAGAATAAATGCCTTAACGTAAGCACAGTAGGAGTTGTTTTTCATCTGCATACGTCTGTGTGGAGTCTCCTAATCTACCTATTCCAGCCAGAGTTCAGATCTGCTCCAAACTCCTGAATCATGGGCTCTACATCCGCCGATCTCCAGCCTGAAGCTACCTCCATTAACCTGTGCTTCACTTTCTATTACATTTCTTTTTCCTTCCACAGAACATTTCATTAATATTCTTGGATAACAACCACATCTAAAAGCAGGAAACTAATGCACCTTACCATCAATAAAAAGCTGTTGAAGAACTGCCATGTCAGCAGTCTGAACCAAGACTACATAAGTCAAATGGCAGAAATGTGACATATTACTATTAAAATCTGTTTAGACTGGTTTTGTGTATAATTTAACAAGCCCTAAGATGTACTCGTTTAAATGAACAGAAATTCAAACTTAAAACGTGACATGTTGTTTAAAGCTTCCCTAATAAGGTTAAAAGCATTATCCTTTTTAATAGGACGATGATTGTTAATGACAGGTACCTCTCCAATAAAGAGCATTGTCAAAAATATTAAATACTGGAATTTTCTCTTAGAAAATGTAGATTTACATTAATTTAAAATAAAAGTGGTTTCATTGTGTAACTATTATCTAACGGTCATAATATGGACTACAGAATCCAGTACTGACACATTCATCAAGGAAGGTAAGTTTAAAAAAGGCATTTTGTTGTTCACAGAACGCAGTGTCCAAGTATAGTCATGGAAAATTGTCTGGAAGAAAAAACTGCACCAGTAACAGGGATAATAAAATGGAAAAAAAATCAACTAAACTCATGTAGAATGGGGGACGTTTCACATGGAGGGACCCTACACACAGACGATGCTGCATTCATGTCCAGCAACTCCTAAACCAGACAAGTTGGATGTGTTTCACTTGGACTGCAGAGAAAATGATGTTTATTGTTGCCAAGTGTGACATCCTCGGTTCAAATGACAGAACTATTTGCATTTTATTTGACTCCAGCTTTTCGTGGATGTGCTTTGCATTTCCAGCGCCATCTGCTGGTCCATCATGTTATCTGAAGTCCACATTCAACCCATCCACCAGCTTCCTTAGATTAAATGAGATATTAATATCACCTGTCCTCACTGGCGGTTCGATGACCATGAACTGTTCTGCATGGAGCAGCAGAGGGGTCTGATAGGAAACCAAAAGACAATCTATGAAGTTTTGTTAAAACGAACATTGGAGACACTAAACCCGATAGTCCAGATGATCCGAAGGCCACGACCAAACACTTCACCAGAACTCTGTAATGAAGTATTTACTGCAAAATGAGCTCAAAGTATTGAGATGACAGAAATTAACACTTTTCAGAACGGTTCTTTTATTGACCTCGTTCTAATTTTAATTTAAAAGACTGATTTTGTAGTTTTCATTCAACTGTAAGCTATAATTATCAAAAATACTAAATAAATAAGACTTTTTGTCTGTGTGACAAATCTAGACATATGAAAAAAATAAAATACATTTAACTCTTGAGAATAACTTTTAGATGATGCTGTATCCAGACCTTTTTTCTTTTCAATTATAAACATAATGAAAGTGATTTGAGTAAATACTGATCACTAGGAAGCCACAGGCTGCTTTTATGAAATGAAAACTTCACACATTTTGCATTCTTGAGCATGTTTATTGCCTCAAATTATTAAAAGCGAAATGTAAACAACACATGACACAATGCTACAAATAATGATTAAGACATGAAACCTTTTTGTTATCGAGTTAAAAACAGTTTAAAACAGAAATGGAGGGTGGATTTTAAATCAGTTAAGAACCGATTGAATCAGTGGCACTTCAGCCAACGGTAGGCGGGGATGGCGAGTCTTGTTCTGCGTCTCCAACACTCCATCCCTGATCCTCCACCTCCATGCGGAGCTGAAGTCAGGAGCAGGAACACAGCGGAGCTCTAGACCGGATTCCAGCACCTCCTCATCGTGACTGACCTGCTGGCCGCTCTGAGTCTCCAAAGTGAACACCCGCTCTGAAATCTAAGGCAGAAACAATCATTTAACACAGTCTCCCAAAAAAGTTTTTTCACATACACACACACACAAAAAAAAAAGCTGCCAGCTCCTACCTGATCACTGATCCCAGTGGCAATATGTCCAACCTTCACCCGACGTTTTTCTCTGATCTGGATTCTTCTCCTGCTGAAGTCTCTGATGCAGACATCCACCCCTGTGCATCAAGCACAACACAGACATGTAGAGTTTTGTACCATTTTGTTTGCTTGGAAGGAAGGAGTGATGTTTCTGGGTTTGGGCTCACCTTCAAAGCAGCAGGGTGGCGTTTGACCAAGCAAATCTAAACTGAAGACCTGCACATCTGGTTGACTGTTATAGGAGAAGAAGCCGGAGCTGTAATCATCTCCGGGGCTCAGAGACCATCGACCAGAGTCCTTGGAGGAAGACAAGACATTCACTTTAACTGATTGTGGCAACTTTAATCAACAGGTTTACTAAATTGTTTATTTTCTATGTGTCTTTAAAGGCGACAGTAAACCTATTCTATCAGGTTTTGTTGTTTACTGACAATTTGGAAGCTAAATTTGAACAATATGCCTTTTTCTGATCCGAGTTACCTTTTTATCCCATAGGTCCCAGTTGCTGTGATGGTCACTGTTAATACAAGACAGGAGCTGCTCCTGCATCTCAGCAGAGGGAAGCTGAGACAGACTGCTCAGGTAGAAGTCTGAAAACAAGCAGATTTTAAGCATGAAAACGGACAAATGTAAATAACAGCATCCCTGGAATAACAAATATTCACCTCGCTCCAGTTTGCGAAGCTCCAGCTCAGGCTCAGGCACAGCGCTAATCTTGTTCCTCTTAAAGTTTGGCTCAGGTATTAGCATTTGAGGGGTGTTCCATGACTCCTTCTTTGGCTCATTGGGGCTGATTTCTGTGTCCTTCTCCACCACTTTGGTTTTTGTTCTTAGGCCTGTTCTTTCTTTGTCTTCAGACTTCTTATGTCCCCGTTGATCTTCAAAGTCACTAAAGCTCATAATGGGCAGCAGGTCATCAGGCGGTTTGTTTGGAATATACAGAGGCTCTGTGTAGGGTCCTCGAACTGCGCTGGTTAATCCTCCAACTGCAGTAAAGAAAAAAAAAAACAAATACACTAAAGTAAACTCTGTAATCACAATTTTACAGATCATTACATAAATTCTGGACATGAGCAATAAAACAATTTAGTGTACTGGGTTTTATTCTCGTAAAGTTATAAACATGCTGAGTTACACTAAAAAGCTGAAACCAGTCATCAGTATGTCCCTTGACTCTGCAGATGCATTTAACTGATGCATGCAGTGAAGGAATGATGCATCCAGATGTTTAGAGAAAGTTGTTTCAGAAGAAACCTGGGAAATCCATCTATGTTAACGGCATGTATTGGAGTGTTTCCCATCTAACAGCAAATCTTCAGTCTCTGATGTTTCACCTGAATTCTTTAGACAAAACCAAAAGGAAAACAAATAAATAAATACACCACGCTTTGCTTCACCTTCTTTCAGAGCTCGGTCCGTTTTTTCCCGGAGCTGAGACGCAGATGATCTCTTGACTGGATCCTTCTGGAGTCCAGCCTTCAAAACTTCAGCTGTGAGAGGGCTGCAGTCCTGTGGGATCTCTCTGACTGGCGGAGGCTCATTTGCGATCTGGGTACAAAGTAAAAGCTCATTTAGATAAGCTTTGATATGAACAGCTAGAGGAGCAGATTTACAGTTGGTGTGACTGAGGGCACCTTCAGGTAGAGTCTACAGGTGTAGTATCTTGTCCACGGCTGACACCCGTTCAGCATGTGGAGCAACATGCAGCAGCTGCTCCACACATCTGCTTTGGCTCCACGAGGTTCTCCTTTTACAATCTCAGGGGCCATGTGGGTCTCTGTGCCCTTCAGATCTGTTATTAATTGGAGGACAGTAAGTAGACGTGATTGGATGAACGACACAAACCACACCTGACTGGCTAAAGCGGTGCGGTGTTTACCTCTGGAGTCGCTGAGGCCCAGGCCCTGGTGGTCGAGCTTCTCTGCATGTCCAAAGTCACACAGGAAGGCGTCTTTCCCATCTTCTGACAGCAACACGTTGTCAGCTGTAAGAAACAAGCAGAGACCTGAATCCTTTTGCAGATTAGTGATCCTGCAGAAGCTTTGTTTGAGCGGAAATAAACCACTGAAGGGACATAAAACAGACGACAAAACATCTGAAATCAACCTTAAACTCCTGGAGGACAAAAACACTTTGTGGGATCAAAGCTGAAACTTCTATAGCTCTTGTTTGCTCTGTATTTGAACACTAGATGGCGCCTAAGCTTTTAAAGAAAACTGTTGCTTTTCTGCTTTGCTTCAACCACCCCCCCCCCCCTTTCAACTTCTGATTTTCTGTTTCCTCCTTTTTAGACTTTTAGTCTTCCTTCTCTGCTCGTCTCACTTTCTATGCTTGTTTTTTTTTCGTTTTTCATTCTACACGTCTCGCTGACTGCTTCCTGCTCTTCGACCCATCCCCCCCCATGCCTCTTCTGCTTCGTTTTCTTCCTTCTGCTCTGTCCTCACTGAGCACGCATGCGCTGTTACTGAAGAGTGGCTCTGACTCACGCTGTGGGAAATTCCCAGCCCGTCAGCAGTACACAGGTGCCTCAAGATCAAATCTGGCCTGTAACTATGATACTGGTGTTCCACACAACAACTAAACAAAGACACAAGTTCTTCAGAGGAATAGTAGAACGTTTTTGTACACGTTCTGTATATTTTCCACTCGACACTATAAACAAGAGTTTTCATTTTCAGTTGTTTACGTAATAATAAATAATAATCCTTAGTGTTTATTCTTGATCTTTAATGATTTGGTCATAAAGTAAAAAAAAAGAAGGATATTTCAACTTGAAGAATATTTTTTCTTAGAGTTTTCCTGTTCTCTCAAAACCCTGCTTATAAAAACCCAAACATTAACCTAATCGAACTTCCTTTTTTCTATGCATGTCAGGAGAGGAAATCGGTTTTCTCACTCGTTTTAATCCCTTGTTTGTTCAACTTTAGTATAACTCAGCTCAGACTTAATAAAATACGTACCTTTAATGTCCAAATGTGCCACTTTCTTCTTTTTGAGATATTCCAGGGCGGCCAAAACCTGAGAGTGGTAGTGAAGACTCAAATCCTCTGGCAGTCGGCCTCGCTCCATTATCAGCTGACCCAGGGATCCTAACATAACAAAGAGTCACAGCCTCATTAAAAACAAACTTGATTGCAGAGTTTATAAGGTTGATTTCTCATAAAAAGTTTATCAGTTTGAACTGAAGAAGGGTTAAAGTTCTGCTTGCATTGCAGACTTCTTTCTTTGGATAATCTTTACATCGTAACCTGAATCATTTAAAATACAACCTATTTTCAGTAAAGTTTAACACCAGTTGTCTTCTGCTTTAACAGCTAACGAGAAAACAAAACAAAAAAACAGCTTGTTCACCTGATTTTTCTTCCATTAGAAGGACAACGTTTGATCCCTCTCTGATCACTCCAAAGAGCTCAGTGATATAAGGAGATCTGAGGGTACTCCACGCACCCACCTCCTCACTCCTGAATCTCTTCAGGGCAATCTGTTCAAATAAAGAGACAGAATGAAATCCTGCAAGTCACGCTTTTAAAGCAGGCAGCTGAGAAAAACAATATAAACCTGTGTACCTTCTTGGCTGCAAATCTGAATCCTGTATTGACATCCTGAGCACTGTGAACCTCACCAAAGGAGCCGTCTTTGATAAAACGTGACAGGGTGTATTCACTCCCCTCTTTATATTCAGAGTCCACAGGTTGGAGTTTCTTTCAAGAAAAAGAAAAGTTCAATTTACTAAAACAAACACTACATTTTTTTTAAGTTACAAGAGAGATAATAGCCTACCTCATTGTAAAAGATAATTCCTTCGTTGCATTTTAAATCAGCTGTTGAAAGCTCATCCTCGTACTCTCTAGCCTCGTTCTCCACAGCGCTGAAAAATGGCCACACGTAACAAGGATCAGCCTGGCTGACGACGCCTCTGAGGCCTGCGAGGGCCAGAGAGCAATCTCCCAGGCTGCTGAGGGAATCCGAGCTGATGTCCTGCTCGCATGGCTGGAAGCTGGGGCGGTAGGCAAAGACCTGGGGGGGCCAGTTCAAAGGAGAGCAACTAGAGCCGGTGGGGTAGTTCTGTCTGTGGTTGAGAGGATGGCCGTACTCCTGCAACACCAAGCTTTCAACGCTGCTACAGCGGGATGTGCTGAAGTCGCTTAATTCACTGACAGAGAATTCCTCCTACGGGAGATCAGAAAAATCAGTATAAACATGGCAGAACATAATCAACACCGTCTTAAAAAAAAAGGAATGTTTTGCTAAAAACACTTTGAGGGAATTTTCTCCTAAAGGCACCAAAATTCAGACCCTTGAAGCCATTTAGTATATTTGGTGCAGTCTATGCAATCAAAGTGTTTACATGTTGACGTCATCCAATCAGTGCCAAGTTCCACTTAAATTTGATTATTGCTCATGACATCATTTATAGTTAAGGTAATCAGCAGGTCTAATTCAGCTAATATCAGATGTCGTAACACTAATGTTTGGATAGGAACACAGTTCTCACCTGCACAAGGCCGCTCTCTTGTTCAGGGACGCCTGAAGGAATTCGATTTCGCCGCCGCTGTTTCTCCTTTCCCCTCCCTGGCTTTTTTTTCTTCCCTTTGGTCCTTGGCCTCCTCTGGCTCTTCTTTTCCAGCAGGTTATGTGCCTCTTGGATGGAGGCTGAAATGGGGCATGCCACGTGGTTGTGGTCTGAGGATGGGCTGAGCAATACAAATTTGGGTTATTTCAATTCATTTCAACCAACAATATAGGATATTAAATGTTATAAGCCCTGGAGGATGTAATCGCTTACCTGGTGAAACAATTCGGGAAGGCGACGAATCTTTTGAAACAAGAAGGACTGAATTCCTGGGAATCCTGAGTTTCACCTGAAGCAAATGTTGGTGTTAAACAGATTCACAGCCCCCTCAGTGCAGAACATTTTATCCTTATAAACAGGAATATTTACATTCAGCCTGGGCGATGATGGTTGAGGTCTTAATTGGCATTTCTCCCACTTGCTCTGCGGTTCCGTGTGTCAAGAGTTTATTGAAAAACGGGTTTTTCTTAAATGGACCAATCCATGCCTCTTCATGCATGTAGCCCACTTTGCTTTCCTTCCCCTCATCCTCCTCTTCTTCCGTCTCCTGCTCCTTGCTGGAGCTGGGCGGATATGACCCCTTCAGCTCGCCTTTGGGGGAACCGGAGAACGGAGCGGTTGAATTGAAAGGCCTCTGCCTCACCGCCATTTCATCTGATAGATCTAGAAAGAGAGAATATTTACTCAAATTATTATCATTATTTTGTACTTTTTTGACAGTGCATCCTCATAGATTGTAAAATAAAGCTCCGTTCCATTACATACTTCAATTATTTTGGGCTGTGCTTTTTAATAAGAAGGCATTTAAGTTATGGACTGATTCTGGTAAAACCTTAGCTTCTCATCTGATTTTAATTGTTTTTAATTTAACTAGTAATAGTTTTTATAAAATAAGTTGACTTTCAATCTCCGACAGGTAATGAATTTGCAGCTTTTGGTATAAATTCCCATTGATGCTGCCATAAGCAATGGGTGAATCCTACAATGCATACAAATGTGTTTGTAGTGTGTTTGTAGATACTTATTAGAGGGTATTTTTTTACAAAAGACAAATATATAAAACAACCTAATAAATAAAAGATCAACATGTTCTAACAGCTCTTTATTCCTAAATGGCATTTTGCTGATAGTAAAAAGAACCGATAAAACTTTGCTTTAGAGAATCAACAAATCCAAGTAAGCAGAAAGGTTAATAAAACTGCAGGAACAAAAGAGCAAAAGTGTTTTATTTACAGTGCTCTTTTTATAGTCAATTTATAGGTTGACATAACGAATTAAGCAACCCTAGAACCCCCACAATAAAAAGACTTTAACATCAAGTTGAACCGAAACTCTCAAAGTCTGCAGTCAGTAGACAACACAGGAAGCGAAGCCCCGGCTTTGTTTGACAGTAGCAACAATCTGAAAAACAAATATATTAGACGACGCCAACGCTGACTTGCATGAGTGCGGCGAGATGAGCTTGTGAGAAATGGAAAGAAAATCCGTTTAAACGACGAGTGTTTACCTAAGCCCCGCCGAATAATGAGCTGAGGCACAGTTACAGCTTGTTGCATCATTGCATTCCCTGATCACAAAAGATTAACAGCAAAATCTCCATTCAAGCAATCAGAACTGCCTCCATACTTCACTCTTTTTTTAATCGTATCAGCATAACTCAAACAGCACTGAAGCGCTCCTATAAGCAAACTATCATCCAACTTCAAATAAGTGTGAACAAAGTTTGCATATTACCTTTCCTGCCGACTTCATGCACTGACGGATCTTTTAGAACAATGCGGTTCAAATGTTACTTCCGTATAACATCTCTGCACCGCCACACCCCGGTTTCACAGAAAGGAAATTGAAAAAAAAAAAAAAACGCAATAAACAACCACAAAAACAACTCTGTGTGCACAAGGCCCAGTGCTGTAAACACACATCGACAGAAACCAGTCCTGGCTGCTACCTCTCTCTGTTTTACCGCTCTGAATAACCTCAGCAACATTGACCAAGTGCTTTGTTTGCTTACTTATCCTCTTCAGCAATGCCTCGCAGCTTAGCCTTTGCAGCTAGGCTCTTTGATGCTGGCAGCCTGCCACAGAGGGGAGGGGCTGGCTGACATGAGTTATGGGAAATGCTTAAACACACTTCCCCATATTCCCTCCCCTCCTTCTAATCACTCCAGCGCGGCTATTTTGCTCCCTCTATCCTCCAACTATGAAAGATTACAGGATATCAGTGTGATAAAAGCTCTGGTTAGGATTTAACTGCATGAGCAAAATGCCAGCTTTTAACTTATTCAAACAGGTCGTCATGCAAGATCATCATCACACAGAAAATAAAAGGCTTTCATTACAAATTTCAATAATGACTTCTAATAAAAAGCAGAATTATAGGACAAACGAAATGTTTGCCAAGTGAATATGAGGCAGTGTATAAATGTCACATTTCTTTGCATCTGACTCATGTGTTGGGATGGGTTTCAGTGACTCATCACAGACATCCTGAAATGTGAAGAGATTTTTGACCTTTCATGTAAGCAGAGGTTACTGATAGCACCACTATACATTCTGCATTGCACTTAAAAAAAAAAGATAAACAGCCTATCCACAAATCAAGGGGAAAAAATGACAATGAGATTTTTTATTATTTTAATTTTTTTTTTTTTTATTTTCATTTTTCTGAGGAAGTTGTCAGCAACATCCAAAATTTGGAGCAAAGCATATGAGCTGTCCGCTTTATCGATTTGACACAATCTCGCTTTCTTTCCTTTTAAGAGGCAAAACAACCCACTCACTTCAAAACCACTACTGCACACAGGAAATCCAGAATACTGTTTGCTTCGGCTGCACGCAATGAACAAAGAAACAAACAAAAAAAAATGAATGCAAGTGGCATGATGCATTGATAAGAAACACTACATCAGTCTAGAAAACTACTCAAGTTTCAGGACACTGTTTGAACAAATACGGATCTACCTTGGCAGCTCTAGAAAAAGACACAAAAGTTCAAGAGTCAAAACACCAAGACCAGAAATCAGCCATAATATTATGAACAATCAACTAATAATATTCTTTTACACACATTTTACTTTTTTCTTACTCTTTTTTTTCTATTTCCTTGGTTTTGTTTTCTAGTTTCTATTCAATTTCGCATGTAGAATTTCATTAAACCTGCTATTCGGTTTCTTCTTCCCATGCCTTTTCATCTCAAGTAACAGCAATGCTCCTTATAAAGGCTTAGCAACAGGTGTCAGTATCTGTTTTTTAATCAGCAATCGCCTGCTTCTGCTGCAACATTTCTAATGAGTTCTACTGTATAAATCTATAATAGTTTTAGTAATTTTGAAGCACACAGTTAATAAATAAAGCAGAGTGTGTTGATTTATAAAAAAGAAAATAATTTATATGACGCTGTATCAAATCGGGTATATAACCAAATAGCTAAGAGGCGTGTATTTCCATATTTTGGACAGATAATAAATACTTTAGGCTGCACCCTGCATCGTCATAACAAATCATTACGACTTGCTCACAGAGTTTGGATGCGCTTCATAAAGCAACTGGTACTACAACCCAGGTCCCCCAAAGCATTGACAAACTTCAACCAATTCACCAGAAGAAATATGGTTTGATCATGTAAATTTTTAAAAAATGTAAACAATTAGACAGTAGAAGTTCAGAAAATCTGATTTAGTAGAAAAATTGTTGTGTATTTAGCTTTACGGGACCAATAAACAAACAGCAAACACCAAAAAATAGACAAAACCAAAAAAAAAAAAAAAATCATCTATGTCTATACTTTTTTCTTATATTATGCAATAAACCGGTTAATAAAGATGAAAGACAAGTGTAAATCTGCTTCGTTTACTTATCTGTACTTTTTGAGCATTCATTTATTTTACCCAACTTTAGCTTCAGGACATCATCAGAGCAGCAGCTGTTTGATCAGAACTATCGGCCTCAAATGGGCGTGATAATTAAATGCTCATCCGCATTAAGAAACAATGATGGCATTTACAGTTTGATATACATACAAAAAGATTAAACTCCCACAATTTACATACACGTATATATTTATTTATTAAAAGATCATGTATGTTTGCTGCCGGAGTGCATTAAAAACATAACTTCCTCCTGCCGCCTCAGCGCCATTTTATAAGCATTTTAGGCAGAGTAGTTTTCTTGTTTGTCGAAAGGCTATGTATTAGAAAGACGCTATAGAGCCATCGTAGGACAACAATAAACAAAAAAGTTGAAAAGAGGAAAATCTAGTAAGGTTACTAACCTATAGAAGACTAACCAAAAATGAACTCACCGTTGCCAACTCTATAGGCGTCGGCTTGATGTCGGCATTTGAGTCGATTTCTCGTCGAGGAAGCTGAAGCAGGAGCAGCTGCTTGATAGATTTTCAAATTAAAACCTTTTTTCCCATACATTTGTTTTATAGCGTTTTACACAACCTTTAATAAACATTTCCACATTTTTATAAGACTACTTAAGCGATATATTTTCAATTTGTCTTGTTTTCTAATGATACGTATGTATGCTTGCTCAAGACACATAGGGATGCTTTTAATCTGAAAGTAAAGCCTCAGCGCCGGTTTTAGGCACCGTATAAAAGACACAAGCAGCACATTTTGGGGGTTAAATGGCCATGCAGACCGGATTCTTCTCGATCGAAAAATGACAATATGTTTTTCGGAACTAATAGAACTGAACATCAATTTCAATTATTTTTGGAATATTATATTTTTCAACAAAAAAAAAATGTTTTTTTTTGTTCTTTTTATCCATTTAAATCTGATTGATTTAAAGATTTGAATAAAACTATTACAATATACATTCTAATTAAATGTAGATAATTAATTCACTGAATAACTACTAAGCTCTACCTCAGTTATACTCAAGGCATGACGAAGTCCATCACTTTGAATAATAAATGTAATGGAGATACTTTAAGTGAAAACTGTGCTGTGAAAATATTCATCAGTGGATGGGTCCACATTTCCTAAAGACCAACAGCGAGAGACCAGGTCACATTACACTAACATTGCTTCCTGTAAGTGAAATGGTAGAATTTAAAATCTTGTTGATGGTCTTTAAAGTACTTCTTTTCAGAATTACTAGTTTAAACACGTAAAACCCTCAGGTCACCAGAGACCACTTCACTCTGCATTGACAGGACAAAGACATGATGAGGTTGAATTTCTCTGCTGTTCAGCTCTATAACTGACTGCTTAAAAGCCTGAGAAGTCCAGAAACTATATTGTGTCTTTTAAATAACGGAGGTGAGAGATTGCTTTATCATGTTTTAGATTTTGAAATAGTGTAATTTGAGCAATGATTAATTTGTTTATTTATCCTGTTTCTATGATTTGATGCAATGCTTAGTTTGTTTTTTAATGTATGATTTCTTTTCTTATCTCTGCTCTTCTGGTTCTTCCTGTAAAGCATAATAAATCACCCTTTTTATGAATGCTGTTTGTGCTTTGTATGGCAGTCTGTTTTTTTCTTACTGCACCTCAATAGCATGTGAGGTGTCTGCTCCATAAACCCTTCTAACCAACTGATGCAAAATGTTCCAAGGAAGAACCAGATTAACTACTTACACCTTGATATGAGAGTGTCAGAGGCCATGCACACACCTGTGCATCTCCTCTGAAAAAATGAAACTGATTTAAAAACATCTCTGGCCACAGATGCCCTGTTGGATGTTAGCAGTGGTGGCTTAAAATAAGAGTATATAGGGATGGGGGGTCAGGCACTCAGGACAGCGTCAGAATAAATATAATAAATCTTTCACTTCTATCTTGAACAAATTTAGCTATTTTCATGTGCATGTAGTTAGGAGATATTGCTTACTGCTTAAAATAGCGAATTTAGTTTGTGCCTTTCATCTAGGACTGAATCTTGCCTCAGAGTTTTGATGATTAATTTAGATTTTGAGTATCTGAGGGCACCTGAAAGTGAGCGCATTATTCCTGCCACTACTCACAGCCACCGGGTGCGAGTTGTGCAATTTACATATTGTATATGTTGTTCGCTTTTCAAAGGTATTATATGGATATCTACTAAAACATCAGTCAAAGGCATGAAAAAGCTGAGACAATATCTGAATACCGCCTCTGAAGATGCAGCTTCAGAAAGTGCAATACAGACAACAGCTGATCCTGCACTGCGAGTAAAGGATCCCATTAGAGGTATGTAAACTGTAACAAGGAACAAATGGGTGTAGAAGGCATGAAGGTTCAAATCAACCCACAGTGCACATATCTACATTTTCTTTAGTTTTTTTAAGGTCAAAAAACTATATATTTAGTAATACACAAAACTTTACAGGCGAAATAAATTACTGATCTTTAACTTGATCAACCTCTGAACACCTTTTTTTTTATCTTTTAATTACATTTTGTGTTCCTGTTGGTCTACAAAGGAATGTGTACAATGTATGCATCTTTGATTATGATTCTAATGTCTTTCTAATGTGTTTGGATTTTTTTAAAGTTGGTCAAGTCAAAAATAATTCAGGTCAGTTTTGCTGTTTATCAGTAAAAATATGACAGATAAAAGAGAGAGGCTGTAGTTTATGATTTTTCAGTACAAAATCTCCATCAAAGGCTTTATTGAAATATTTGCTTTAGAGTTGGTCATTTAAACCATTTTGCTTCAAAACAAGACCTGCAGTGCATTTTACACTATTAGTTGTTATATGTGTTACATCGTTATTTGTAAGTGGCCTTGGATGAAATTGAAAAATGCAGAAACAAAGACATAGATTTATCATTTATAAAAATGACGCCATGTTGTTTTGTTTGAAGTCTTGCAATGACAAAAACAATAAATATAGTAGTAAATGAAAAGATAATATGTAGTAGCATTGGTTTAACACAAGATGGGGTTGTTATGCAAGCATTTTCTTGTATTATTTGTTTCATTTTTGTAATATAACTTTATGAAGCCTTATGAGTCTGTTAAAAAATGTATGTCCTTATACTTCTGGCTTAATTAATTTCTATAATTAGACACCTGATATTAAACTATTATGGCCTGTTTGTAAATTTAAAACTGTCTTTGATTGTAGTATTGTGACATCTTGAAAGAGTATTAATTAACTCAGTTGTTTCTAAAGTTTTGTTTTCTCTGCTGTACCAGTGAAAAAACTTGAACTTGTTACACACAAACGTCAACGATTTACACCTTTCTAAGGTAAGACCTCCTCTTGTTTTCCTCTGTTCAGAGTATATGTCTCTTTATAAGAGGCAAGCTGCATTAAAAAGAAGTGTAAGAAGATAGTCACGACAAGTTAAAGAAGTCCTGTAAGATTGTTTTTTTAGAGCTACAGACTCAGATGCAATATGTTAGCTACATCAATAAACTGACTGAGTGTTTGACTGATTACATACATTTCTCTGTAGACATAATCTCACCTCTAACAGTGAGATGCTTTTCCATTAATAAACCCTGAATCACAAATGATCAGATGGAACTCCTAAACAAGAAATAAAGAGCCTTCTTGAAAATAAATAGGGAATTACTGAGGACTATTCTTGCTGTTCCTTTTTTATTCTGTAAACCTCTGACTCCCAGTAAAAGACAGACTCATGCTATCTGCAGAAATACTCAGATGACTCTGCAATCATTGGGTGCATCAAAGATGAACAAGATGCTGAGCACGGGAGCTGGTAAATCATTTTGTGTGGCATTGAAACAGTCATCTCCCCATTAATGTGAGTAAAATAAGGGAGCCACAAAACACGGTTAAATTAGAAGTAACCAGACTTTCGCCTCCAATTTAAACCTGTTTTATGGTTGCCATGACCCGTGTGACTAAGAATTTACACATGCAAAACAAGAGAAATAATTGTAGATTTTAGAAGAAATAGGAGCAAGTTGAATCCTATTGACATCATGGGAGAAGAAGTGGAGGTGGTGGGGGTGTATAAATACATAGGTGTTAACCTGGATAACAAACAAGAATGGAGACGCAACTGTGACGTCATCTCCAAGAAGGGACAGAGCAGACTGTACTTTCTAAGGAAGCTTTGGTCCTTTGGTGTTTGTAGCAAAATTCTGCATATCTTCTATAAATCAGGTGTGGAGAGTTTGATCTCTTCTGCCATCACGTGTTGGAGTATCACCATCAGAGCAAACAATTTAAAAGAAGCTCAGAAAGCTGTTACTGGAGGCAGTTCTAGGAACTCCTCTGGAACCTCTTTAAAAAAAAGAATTCTTCATAAAATTAAGAATATTATGGACAGCAGTGAGCGCCCTCTTCATCAGATTCAACACCGACAATGTCTTCAGTAAGAGGCTTCTCCTGATCTGAAGAAGATCCTTCCTATCTACAGCTATTAACATATACAACGACTCATTGAAAAAAAGGTGATGAGTTATTACAACATTTGATTTCCTTTTGGGATAAATAAAGTGCTATTGAATTGAATTGGAATTAATTGAAAAAGCTCTCTATAAGTACAAGCTATATTCCATGGACATAGCAACAAAAAAAACTGTAAAAACAATGGACTGTGCTTTTTTTAAAGACACGGAATGATTTCTGCAAATAACTGAACATATAGATGATCAAAGAACATTGATATTACAGGTGAGGCTCTACAAGGGTCAATTTGAGCCCAAAGTTGTTCATCAATAACATATGTAGAGTATCACAATGACTTGTTCTTAGGTTTGATGAGGATACTAATATTTTATGTTATAGTGTGAGTTTACAGCTAAATAAATAATTAATAATTTATTAATAATAAACACATATTTAAACTCAAATTTGATATAAATTAATTATCAATAGGTAAATTCATAATTATAATGATTATAACAAAAATAATAAACATAATTATCCACTTGGGATA
>JAUZNJ010052297.1:0-23134 GCA_034780135.1 Jordanella pulchra | reverse complement strand
AAACTGTTGGGGTGGCCAGAGGAAACATCCTGCTGAAGGTAGGGAATTTCCTATATGCAATAATACCCAGGTAAGGGGTATAATAATGTGAAAAATACAGTAAAGAGTTAAAACTGTGGCTGAGTTTTCAATTTTCACAAGTTTCTACCCACTATCAGGTGAATGAGAGAAAAAAAAAAAACATCAAATCTTTGCGATCGTGATGTTATGGCAGCGATAAATCTGCTATTAACAGAATTTATCTACAGATCAGAGGAAAAATACAAAAAAAAAAAAAAATTCGCTAAAACAGCCCAGAACTGAACAACTTTGAGCTTTACTGTATATTTAATGATTTAAATGAGTGGATCATCTGGGTCTAAACTGGAAACAAGACGAGTGGTTATTACTGTACCTTCAGCCAACTAGTTTCTCCCTTTTCCCTCAGTGAGTCACAGTCAGGCTTATGAGCAGGAGAGTGGACAGAGACTGCAGCAAATGGCAGGGTTAGGTGAGACAGGACACAGCTGAGGTGGAGCTTGATGAGAGCTTTTAAACACCAGAAAATACACAAACACACACCGACTGGGTGACAGCTTTCCAGATCAGAACGAGGACCAGGAGCAGAGTGAGGATAAGCATGACGGTGATGAGAGGACGAGTGTTAGTCAGGAGGAAAGCTGTGTTGGTCATACAAGCAATGGAGTTCCCACAAGCTAAGCACACATACACAACAAAGACCAGAGCACATTTGAAAGCTTTGGACATCCTAAAAAAAAGGTCATTGCATCAGTTATCTCCATTCTTATAAATGTAGCTCGTATTTCTTTAGTTATCTAAAGTGAAAAATAAATGATTCAGATTCAGCCCTTTCCCCAAGTTATTAACAAAAAACCCATTTTGGTTGCATTAAGTTCCATTTTATCTGAGAGATGTTTAAAAGGGTTGATGGTGAAAAGCCAGTTCTCAATATGTTCTGCGTCTTGGAAAAAAATGCTTTGCCCAAAAAGTTTCAACATGTGTTCAGATGAGTGTCTCAAGTTTCATCTGCAGAGGAATGATCCTGTGTTGTAACAGAACTCTACCACTAGAACTAAACATGAGCTGAATATATAAACTCTAATATCAGAACTTCAATAAGAGCCGTTTAATGCCGACAAACAAGCCCCAAAGTTAGCTTTAATCTTATCAACAGATAGAAAACGTATCAAACAGGCTTCACACATCAGATTTTCTTCTTTTAATTTCAATTGATTCAGTTTCTCCTTTTCTAATTGATTACATCTGAGCCTTTGCTGTGTTACCTCTATCAACATGCTCACTGATAAATCCAGCCATCGAAATGCATCCAAGTTATTCAATCGAGTAAGAAAACTCAAAACAACCAGCAGAAAAACTAACTGCAAATAGATATGTTGCTTTAATCCCATTTAGCAAAACGGTGTTTGTGAAAAAAACACTCGGAATCAAAGCTGTTGCCGTAGCAACAACTGTGTTGAACAAATGCGACCTACAAAAAAGTATTTTTGAATTGAAAAGTAGCTGCTTTTGCACAGAATCACAACAATACATACCTTCTAGGACTTTTGTGTGTTGATGCCGTGTCAGGCTTGTGTGAATAACTATTTGGTTTTAACTCTATTATTGTAGCAAAACATGCTAATGCTAGCTAATAATTAGAGAAATTAGGGTTTCGTTTTTGGTAGACATTTTAAGAAACTACTGGTGTTGACAGACGAACGTTGGCTAGTTTTTGCAACTATTGAAAGTAAATCCCTGAAAGTTTGGTTTGGAGAACAACAAAAAACAAACAAAAAAAGAGTAAGAAAAGATCATTTCCGCTTTCCTACAAATTGTTTTATTTCCTTCAGGAGAAAGTGTTGTTTTATTTTGTTGGAAAAGTTAGATTTTTTTATTTTTGGGGGTTTGATCCAAAATCTAGAAAAAAAAACAAAAACACAGTTGTTCCATTTTAAAGCATAATTATATAAGAGCTACTACTAAATTTCTGATGCTCTTTTTTCAAAGTAGTTCTGTCGATTTTGCAGATCGTAACATATTTCCTTTAGCAGGAAGCAGGCTAACCGACACCTGGTTGTACACTAAGACCAAACAACTTTCTTTTCAATCCATTAATTAAATAAACTACAAAAAAAAAACACTATTCTTGATTAATTTTCAGATAATATCAGGACATGTTAGGATCAGATACTCTCACTGGCATATGTGCAGCATCTGTCTCTCCATATGTTACAGGAATTATGTGTTGCAGCTCAAACTTTAAAGTTCGCTCAAAGGATATATTTAACCCTGTGAAGTGTCATTTTGAATATACTGATTTTTCTGGATGTGTGTAAACGGTTATCTGTATAACAAAGATTCCCCTCCTATTGAAGCATTAGTTTACTGAGAACAATATGCACATAAACTAGACATAAAAAGTAAGAAACAGAATCAAAGTCCAGCCAACAACTCACCATATCTGTAGCCTGATCTTCTTTCCTCTTAACTCAACTGTCTTGATTTTGAAGTCAACACCTTCAAAACGAAGCACAAAGGTAAAAACAGGAAAACACAATTATTCTTTGTATGTTGATTTGTTTTTTGTGAATAGTTTGAGACTTGTTTGCCATTTTTTTGTCTTAGATTTAAAGTTTCCTATGATGAATTAAAGTTCCCTTTAAAGTTTTTCATAAATAAAATTTTTCATAGTGTGTCCAATTACAACAACAGACTTCAATGTACTTCATTAGGATTTTGTTGGATACGGTAATATGTATGAGGATTTTGCAGTTAAAGCTTTTTTATTTTTTTTAACAGAAACATATTTTAACTGAATCATAGGGTGATTTAACAGTCAGACCACCTGTCTGGCTTTAGAGGTTTGCTAAAGAACATTAGTGACCAAAAGCACCATGAGGTCCTAATGACAAACCAGAAAGGTTGGTGATAAAGATGTGGATATGTTCAAAGCAGGGTTTGGTTACGTAACCGTACTGTTTCCAAATATCTTTCAGAAATGGAAAAACAGATGACTGCGCACCTAAGTCATCAGCCAGGTTTTAAAGGAACACCTAGATGGATTGTGGTAACTTCAGAGCAACAGCAAAGATCTGAATCTCAGGAGGAAAAAAACAAAAACTGACAGGAAAACTAGTAGTGATGTAATGTTTTTATGAAAGGAAAGAAGAAAGCCTGTTTTAAAAGGCACTTTTTAGAAGTCCCTTTAGTATTTTGCTAAAAGCCATGTGAGAAAAATGCAAAGCTTTGCAACTAAACTTTCTGTTTTAACCACAAAGAACTGTCTGTTCTTTAACAACGTATTGCATTGATAATCAAACACTGTTGTGGTGGATCTTTTTTCTTTGGCAACGACTGGAAATCTTGTCAGAGGTGATGGGAAGAGAGACCACAAAAGGCCTGAAGCAAAAAGTATGCAAAAGGTTGGAGACTGGCCCATAAGCTGGATCTACACTAGAGTGAATAATAAACTAAAGCCACAGAGAAATGATTCAGTTCACAGCATGTCCATGTGGTAAAAAGACCACACCACCATGTACCTTTACTAATTTCAATTGACAATTGGTGCAAACCTTAAAATGTTAGTTCAGGTACTCTGCAAGACATCAGATAGAGCCTGTGACATTTCATAAATAGAATGAACAAAAGAATAAAACTTTAGTTGCACAAAGCTTGCATAGACATATAATAAAACTCTTTCATTTTCTGTTTTTTTGGAAAATGTTTTGAAACATTTCTAAATCAAAATGGATGCATAACAAACATAATTTCCCCCACAACCATGCAGGAAGGTTGTCGAAAGTATAGAAACTGTCTGTATACAAAACATGTAAAAACTTTATATCAGCTGACATATTACTGTTTATTGCTGATGTAATATCAATATTATTATTACTGATGAAAACACAACATTATCAGAAAGGCCTTTATATGAATATTAGATGACAGACATATCCACAGGTGGCCTCTGCTTAAAGGAACATCTGTGAGCCTTTGCTGCTTGCTCACAGGAATAACAAGGAACAACATGGAGCTCGATCATAGCAGCTGCTTGTGTGAGGCTATTTTAGGACAGGGCATTATGGCTGGCTGGGGTCCAGGTCACAGGACTGTTTGCAACATCACAACAACAAAAAGATGCATTTTTGTTTGATAAAAAAAAAAAACGTAAAGCATACCTGTGATCAAAGGTTTGCAAGAACATATTACAATTTACGATAAAGAATGGATTACAATCGGTCAACTGGACCAGCCTCAGTAAAATAAGCTATGAGTGGACCTATAATTTTATCTATCTTCATGTTAATTCATACATAAAGCGTATTTTATAAAAGTATACATTATTTAAAAAAATCAAACATAGAAAATACAACTTCAACCAATTAATATTTATAAACTTGGGTGCTTTAAACCTTTGCGATGAGTTAGCATTAGTTAGCTTCACAGAGTAAAACGGGATGTAATAGCGCTTCACTTATTCCGTGGAAATTTAACGGTTTTTCAGGAAGTAGATCCTGTTTTTTCTTACCAACTAAAACTCATCGAATAAAAAAAAAAAAAAAGAGACAAAAATAACTCCCGGTCCTCACCTACTGTCGATTTGCATGACTCGCAGAAAGTATCGTCGGTAAACCTCTCCATGAGGCTGGTTTTACCAACTCCACGGGAGCCAATAATTATAATCTGAAGTTTGAAGTCAGCGGGTCGTGGAGGCATCTTCCTACGGCGGGACTGAGCTCCCAGAGCGGGGGACGAGTTAGCGGCGCCCCCGCTGCCACCAACAACACCACCGGAGGAGGCGGCGGCGGCCCTCCGTGGTATGTCATATCTTGGATCCATCAGTGATTCCACATTTATGACAACAAAAATAACATATAAACAAACCTAAGCTGAACTTTCACCGAAGTAATTTGCTATTTTCAACTTTCTCTGGTGTCCGGGGAAGTTAGGGAAAGTTTGGTGCCCGCTAATAGTTGTTGTTGTTCAGCCATTAGAGACCGAGCGTGCCATTGCGTCATTTCCGTTTCCCACACGTCTTTTATCCAAATATTTACATTTTAGAAGATAAAATCGAACAAATCCAAGTTTTAAAGCCCCAAATAGTCAATTTAACAGCTTATTACTTTTTTCAGTTTGAAAGATGAAAAAAAATAATTTACCCCATATTCGTTTTTTATTTTATGGATACGAACAAAAGAAAAGTTATTTGTATATAGTTGTTTTTTTTGTTTTGTTTTTTTAAATCATACATGCCTTTATATGAGGAAACGTCTGTTATTTAATATTTTTCAGGGAGTATTGGCCTTCCAACCTGTGTCAGAGAGCCTTGTCCTTGGATGGATTGGGGGAGTGATTGGTGTCCTCAGTGGAAGTGGGTCTGCCATGGAAGCTTGGTGAGGGATGGAGATGGGCATGCTGCCCCTGCCATCAGCACACATGCATGTTAAGTTATTTAAGTTTTTTTTTCAATCGATTTGTCACAGTTTTTGTCTCCTATTGCATTTAACTCCACATGAGTTACCCTTCATACTTTAGCAAAGTCCTCTGGCCATTTTTAATTATACAGGGATAACTGACCGCTCTGACCTGACCTGTTGCCTTTCCTAACTTGCCTGAGTTCTTTGCCTTGCCTCCCACCTTAGTTATTCTGGGAAGATCTTGCTGCAAAGATTTGTCTCACGTCAGGGAAAAATTTCCAGTAAAACATAACTTTTATAGATGCAGCCTGTTGACTTTGATGCAGCATTCAGTTTTGATTTACTATTAAAAAAAAACTCCTGGCACATGATGGTAACCACCTATTGAATGTGGCATGGCTGAAATAGCCGACGAAAGGTTACATAAAAAAGAAAGCAACATGGAATGTCATACTTAGCAGTTTAAAAGAAATCTTTTTGATTTGCAAAGTCACAAAGAAAAATTTGTTCATTTTTGGAGCAAAATATTACATCACGAGCTTCCTCACTTGAAAGAGATAAAATGGCAGTAAACAGTTTTTAGGGAAACCTGATGGAACATTTTCCAAAAGCCACCTCTTAGAGACCATCCAGGCCAGCTTTAATTTAAACATCTCATCAGTACTGTGTTTTATGCAAAGCTTCAAATTAGTACATTATCTCAAGACATTTCAGTTTGTATGTTATGTTAAATCCACCTAAATAAACCCTTAAAAGTACTAAGGTGCTAACAGAGGGATGGTGGTGTCCCATTTCTACCCTATGGTGTTCTATTACTTTTAAGGTTTGCTTACTTATATTTACTTTTAATAATTAGTGGTACTGTGATTTCCCTGCTTACATGTAATGTATTGTATTATATGTTTGTAAAACGACTTGATATACCGTATCTTGTTTTATTTTATTATTATCTTGTGTGCATGTGTTATTCTGTTGTTGCTGTTGTTTTTGCTGTAATGCACTTTGGTCAGGTTTGGATATGCTTTATAAATTGATGTTAATTGATAAATGAAATTCATAGGAACAAAGGATATACATGTATTATTCATGAGTCTTTTAGTGACTAAAAGGGGGGCTGGAATCAAACATGTTTTGCAAACGAAACGCATCATCACAGCTGTTTGTCCTCTGCGGCACCCGTAGGCTGCGACATTGCATGACGTTTCATTAGAGGAGGAGTTCCTATTAATCCAAACACAGACTGAATCAACATTCACGGTTTGCTATCGATACCTGGACTATTATACAGCGTTGACTGACTACCGGGATGGCGGCTCAGAAAATAAACGAAGCCCACGAACACATAGCAAAAGCGGAAAAATGGTGAGAAGCGACAGAAATGAGCCGTTTTACTCGCTAAAGGAGCCGATGTTATGCTGCTGTAGCTAGCTGCTGTCAGGCCACTGTAGCATCTTTAGCACAATATTCTGCGACATTGATTTACCCTTTATAGATCGATATTTCCCCATTTAGGTTTCTTCTGACTATAATCGCTTGATCTGTTTCTAATTAATTCATGGTTTTAATTTTGTAGCTTAAAGACGAGTCTGACAAAATGGAAACCTGACTTTGACAGTGCGGCATCAGAGTACGCCAAAGCAGGTAACCCAGATCCTACCCTGTTAATACAGAAACAGACCGGTTTATGTCAGAGTTTTACAATGAAAAGTGTATTTGTAAATACTCTGTTCTTTTAGCTGTGTGCTTCAAGAACGCAAAGCAGTATGAACAAGCTAAGGATGCTTACCTGAAGGAGGCGGAGTATCACACAGAAAACAAGACGTATCCTGTCTCTGCACCACCTAACATCTCATTATAAACTCGCGAAGCAATGTTTAGAGATATAAAATGTATTCCTGTTCTAAAGTGGTGTTGTTTTGTAGCTTTTACATCATTTACATATCTTAAACGTTTTACATTTGATCTTAGTTTACATTTTCTTATATCTGTACATCGTTTATTTCCAGAGATGTCGGTTTTCTTTGCTGTACAGTTTAACTCTTTCATAATTTTTCTATATATTTTTTACATTAACTGTCTTTTCATTCATGTTTTTTTTGTGTGTGTCAAAAATCTATATCAAATGACCAAAAATCGACTAGACAAGCTGTTTTCTATGCCCTTTAGTAACTTATTACCATCTACATGGGATCTGCACTCCTGTCACACAAATCAACCTTTACAGACAAACAGCAATGTATGGATTTTGTTTTTTTGCTCCACTTGGAATTCACCAGGATGTCCTTTTTAACCTAAATAACAAACCTTCCATTTTGAACTTCAGAGGTCAAGGAAACAAATTGCCCTCTGCAGAGCTCCAATAAATACCAGTCTATCACAGGCCACAAAACAATACGACTACATTCTTTTTTAAACCACCCATTTGTTGGAAAACAAAGGCAAATACTAACTGCATAATTTCAGCTGCCTGGCCAGCTGAAAATAACTGCAATTTATGCAAGTGAACATAAAGATAACAGAGTGATGGATAATTATGTTTGCTTTCAGTGTAGAATAAAATGTTTCTCATATAACCTACTGATCTTGTTATAAAAACAATAAGCTTTAACAACATATATTACAGACAATATGTCTGTTGCCTGTTTTTATTCCATCTATGGATGCACTTCGATAATTGCTGTGTTTTACACTTCATAACATGTTTGAATGCATTTAATCATTTTATGTTGGATCCATTTTTTTTAAATGTAAAAACCAAAACTCTCAGTCGCTTTTTGTGTCATTCACACATGGAGCAGATTGAAACCGAAGTTGCACTAGAATGTTCATTTTAAACATGAATTGTTTTCTATGTGTTTTGGATGTTTCCTTAACTTGATCTTCAGACTCTTTCATGCTGCAAAGTGAGTATGTTTCAAAGCTGACTTTTAACCAGCTGCAAACATTAAACAAACAGCTTGTCTCTAATTGTCCTCCTCTTTCTTCAGGG
Organism: Jordanella pulchra; assembly: GCA_034780135.1. Taxonomy (NCBI): domain Eukaryota; kingdom Metazoa; phylum Chordata; class Actinopteri; order Cyprinodontiformes; family Cyprinodontidae; genus Jordanella; species Jordanella pulchra. The sequence goes on along the minus strand of JAUZNJ010052297.1, from coordinate 14,728 downwards.
CTATTGAGCAGGCAGGGATGATGATGAAGGTAGGTGGTGGCGACGCAGTGGAGACTTTATGATTCGCTGTGAGATGATATTCCTGCAGGGTTTATTGATCTGCTGTGTTACAACAGGAGCAAAAGAAAATGCCAGAGGCCATCCAGTACATAGAGAAAGCCTGCATGATGTACATGGAGAATGGGACCCCAGACACCGCTGCCATGGCCTTGGACCGGGCTGGAAAGTAAAGCAAACCTTACTTCATCAAGAGTCAAGTGACCATCATTAGAAGATAACAATAACCTTTGTCATATTTTGTGTAATTACAACCATAATGTTGCTGCTTGTGAATATTTATACAAGGTCACAGCTTCGAAGGAATATTGTATAAGATTTATTGTCATCTAGTTGTGAGATGGAAGTATTTCGCTCAAATCAACACTATATCCTAGTAGGTCACTGCCCAAGCACGTGTTGTGGCAACGGTGGCTGCCTTGTGTCAAAAAGCCTCGGTGACACAGAGTGTCTATAAGCTGGCATTTACTGTGACAAAAAGCCAGCGTTCACTGCGGCTTTGAAAGCTACTAAACAAGCGTAAACCTACAGTTCTGTACCCAGAAGATTGTTGATATATGTTTACAGGATCTACTGTTATGCTTTTCATGGTAACGAGCAACATTGTCTAATTAAAGCAAATGGAAGGAGTTAGCTTCATGCTAATCTATGCAGTACAGTTTACTGCCATGTTGATAAGAAACGTGGAAACTTTGGCGTCCCTTTTAAAAATCTTTCTCCTGTGAACAGCTCCTTCCTCCTGGGGAAGGTTCGCCTGATCTTTATCCTCTTTTCGTTTATTAATGTCTCCTGTTTTATATCTTTTAAGTTCTCTGTTTTGTTTTCTTGGGGATGGTGAAACTGTTTCTTGTTCTGCTGCTCCATATGCAATGTCTTGCACTGTGCTGACTGTAGTGCAGACTTTCAGTTCTTAGGTTAGCATCTCCAAATGATTTTTACCTTCGTTTCTCACTCACACTAAACTGCCGACAAGAGAAACGTGTTGCTATTCCGTGCATCGGTGCCATTTTATTCTTTTATGTCTTTTTTTAAGATTCTGCACCGTTTTGCTATTGTGGATCACATAAATTCCCACTGAAATCCAGTAGTACAATCTGGAAATGAGAGAAAAGCGTAGCGGACCGTTGAAAAGCACCGTAGCTTTAGAATCCGCTTCCTGTCATAAAAACAAATGGAGCTGAAGAGTTCCCTCTGATCTGAATCACATTCTTCCTCCTCAGACTCATAGAGCCCTTAAACCTGGAGAAAGCTGTCGATTTGTACCAGAAGGCAGCAGGTGTGTTTGAGGTGAGAATTTTCTTACATGTTAAGTGAGCTTTTGGTGTATTTTTTTTTTTTATATTGTAATAAATAATTTCTTTTCATTATGTTTGCAGAACGAAGACCGTCTGCGTCAGGCAGTGGAGCTGCTGGGCAAAGCTTCCAGACTCCTGGTCAGGTTAAAAAGGTGAAAGAAGTTTTGGGATTTTTTGGTTTGTGTAAAATAAATAAAAGCCATAAATGTGATTATGATAGAAAAATAAATACTTACTGTTCTTCCAAACAGGCTGGATGAAGCTGCAGTCGCCCTGCAGAAAGAGAAGAACATGTACAAAGAGATCGAGAACTTTCCCATGTGTTTTAAGGTGGGTCGGCGAGGTAATTTGGTTCTGAACGAGAGAAGGGAAGGCATTCAGAACTTGTTCTGGTCCATTTATGCTCTGACTCAGCCGAGCATTTGGTTAACGACTTTCCTTCTCAGCTCATAAAAATCTTAATCGGACTGTTTTCCTTCTCTTGGATGGAGTGTAAATAATAAAACAGGGTGCAGCATAAATGTTTTCATTCCCTGTCTGATCGTCTGCATGATGAGTTTCTCCAAACAGGACAAACATTTGATGTGATGTAATTTTCCTTCACATAGAACCAGACCTGGAGTTTATCCTCACAGATGCTCAACCATCCAACTCTTCCTTCATCTTTTTCTGTTCATCCATCCTCCGTCTGTCTGTCGGTTGGTCCGTTCAACCCTTCTTTTATCCAACCGTCTGTTCAGTCAGGATTCCTGTTTTTCACTTTTCCCATCCATCCTTTCTTCAGTCTGTCCATCTATTCTGTTTTCCATTCATCTCTACACCTGTACGCTGTACAACATCTAAACTGTTAATTATCCATTTTAGTTCTCTGTTCCTTCTGTCATTCTGTGCTTTTATTTTCCTGCTTTCTTTGCATCATTGTTGTAAATCCATCATTCCTTCTTTTCTTTCTTATATTAAAATATCTGCCCTGACTTGAAAGTAAACTGTTTCCACTTTTAAAACGTCTCCTCTTGACAGAAAAACCTGTGAGTTCGATGTGGTAAATATGAGATTCTGAACTGTGTAGGAACTCATTGGAAAGAGAAAAAGTTCAATAAAGGGGATTTTTTTTTTGTGTCACAAACTCTAATCTCAGATTAACCTGATAATGAGGAAAACGGGATGTTTTATTTACTGAACGGCTCTTCTGATTGTTTAGAAAACAACCGCTCAGGTGCTGGTCCATCTTCACCGAGGCGACTACGTGGCAGCTGATAAATGCGTCCGGGAAAGTTACAGGTAAGCTGTCAGCTCCAAACGCTCCTCTGCCATCTTTAAACATACTCACCTCCTAAACTGAAGGGAGTTTTTGTATAAAGTGCTGCTTCTCCTCCAGTCTGCCCGGCTACAGTGGGAGTGAAGACTGCGTTGCGATGGAGACGCTGCTGCAGGGCTACGACGAGCAGGATGAGGATCAGGTCTATCGTGTCTGCAACTCCCCTTTACTGAAGTACATGGACAATGATGTGAGTAAATAGGTCAGGACCTGGAAAACATTCATACCGTCTACTTTCCAGAAACAAGTTTCTCTTCATTTATGGAGCGATTCATATGTGGAAAACGATGTGCTTTAAAGAGATTAGAAACAGAAAACAACATTTAAACTCTAGAGGCAATCATGCAATGAAACGGTCAAATCAGGTAAACTGAGAGATTAGACAAAAGATCATAGTGACAATAACAGGAGTACGAGCTAAAAAGGGAGAAAAATCCAGGTAGTTATAGCGGTTAAAGAACGGTAGAAACATTGTGGAGATCAGTGAGGAAACAGCTGAATAGTTTATATCTGGAAAAGCCAAATAACTCAAAACGGTTACAACACAAAAAGTTGAAAACATACTGAATAACAACACAGAGGAACCATTTAAACATTTTATTTTCTTATGACAGAAAACTTCCCTGTCTCAGCTAAAGAAGGGCATCCCAGAGCATGATGCTTTTACCACCATGTTTCACTATGATCACTGCGTGTTCAGGGTGCTGTGCAAGTTGTCCAACAGATAACTCAGGTCATTAACAGAAAAGCTGGGCTATAATTGACATCATCTGGACTCTAAACGCCACATTTTTTTGAGTTTTATTGCTAAAATGGTTGAAAATCATTTCCCTCACCTCAGACGTATGAGCTGCTTTATGGTGCTATAACTGTAATTTCTTAAAATCTGAGTAAAATGCAGAAAAGGTTTAATACGGCTGAGGGATGTTTTAAATTGTTGTTCTTTCTAGTATGCCAAACTGGCCATTTCACTGAGGGTCCCCGGCGGAGGAGGAAAGAAGAAGAAGGCCGCCGCCGCTTCTTCACAAGGGGGCGCCGGCGGGGCACCTGCTGCCCCAAAGGATGAAGAGGACGACGAGTATGAAGGCGGGTTGTGTTAACCTCAGCCCATACTGTCCGTCACGCTGGAACATCGTCTGTGTTTGAAACCCTTTCAGCCCAAACTGGGGCCTAAAGAAAAAAAAAAAAAGGGAGAAATAAAAACCCTACAGTTTCAGCCAGTGTTGCAGAAGAGTGAATATTAAGCCTTTAAGTTTGTGTTCATTTATCTGCCTGGTGCATAAACATGTTCTGTTATGTGTCGTCTCAGTGAAGCTGTACATTTAGCTGTTCTTGTTTGTGGGTAGATTACTAAAGATCAGCTCAAACCATAAATACTCTTATCTGCGATTGGATCAGTGAGCTGGAGTTTTATTTGTACAGAGATAATTTATTCAATATTCACTGCTGCTAGGAATGATACTGGATCTATATGCAATCAGACTGGTAATAATGCATGTTTGCAACAAAAAATGATCATGCAAAATCTAAAGGAACTACTAATAATCTGGCACAACCCTGCTGTCTTTAGCTTCAATGATTGGAAAATCAGATTGGATCCAACAGTTTGCCAACTTTGTTCTTCTTCTTCACAGCATATGTTACCTTAAAGTAAAGATGTATAGATCTGCGTGTTCTGCTATTTTTTTTTTTCAATGTTTAAATCCAAGGAAGTTGTATTAAAAACAATCAAAGGGACCATGGACTGATTTCTGTGTCGATGATGAGTTGTCAGCTTAGAAATATTCTATTAAAATGATAAAGTGGTTGTTTACATTTTTTTTTATCCTTTTTTTTTCCTCTCTCAACCATTTTCCCAAACTTTGGCACTTCTCAATAAAGCTGTTTCGTGGCCCTCGATGCTTTCTGTCTGTTTCGCCTCCTTTAACAAGTAAAATCAGCCAGAATGTCCTCAGACAGACATTTGTCGACTGCAGCTTCAGAATGTGTTGCCCTGCGACAGAATGGCGTCCTGTCCTGGGTACCCCGCCTTATGCCCATAGTCCACTATCCCCCGGAGATGGGCACCGGTCCAACCACGACCCTGACGGATGAAGACGGATGGCTTTCCGTCCGTATATCTAATGTGCATGCAGCTATACTGCTTTTGTGACGCCTCTCATCCTGAATGACTAGGAGGAAACATCAGTTAAATCAAGGACACATTTTTTTTTTCTGGCTGGTTCAAGATGTTTCAATGTATTTATGAAACATCCCGTTAGAATAAACAGAAAATATATACTTTTTTTTTAACTTTATTGCATGTTACTGAGATATGAATAAAGCTGAATAAGAAACCAAATATATATTCAATTCAAGGGTAAAGGACCCAGCTTTGGTGCAAAAATAAACTTATCTAATATTTTAACCAGTAAATTTGAAGAATATCTGTATACAGTTTGTAAGCATCTAATAATAAATCAGAAATGTCATTCTTAGCTTCCTTCTGCACAAATAGGGTCCTCACTGCAGGCTTGAAGTCCAGCGTTTTCATTAAACTGTAGGGGCAACAATTTGATGTTTGCATACAGAAACAAGGGCTCAGTACAAATACCACAAATTGATCCATCTGACTAGTGCCTGCAGTTAGGAAGGACATATGATATTTCTAGGCGCTACTAGGAGCCATACATTTTCCCATAATCCTTTACTTGACAGACCATCTGAGGGAGTTCAACAAAAAATATTTCTTCAGATTTACTCTGTGTGATGGATGTAAATTTACACACCTTCATATTTTTGGGGTTTAATATTGAAGAGCTTCAGATCTTTGCCTTGTTGATATAACTTTCTTTTTAAATTTTTTTTCTCTGGATGGCTGTAGTCCCAATTTGCCGAGCATCATTCATGAGCAGAGATGGGTGATGACTAGTTACATTTACTTGGGTAACATTTAGAAAAAAATGTTCTCTTAAAAGTAGTTTAACTTTGGCATACTTCGTACTTTTACTCGAGTCATGTTCTTGTAAAGTATCTCTACTCCTAGTTGAGTAAAATCTCTGACTCCTCTGTAATTGAAACTATTCCAAGATCAGGTAAACATACAGTAAACAGTGAACATTATCAGTGGAAGTTCTTTACCTTGTTCTAAAATATATAGTTCTCACTATAAGGATTGCTTTTCTAAGTTTTATGTGGAAAAAAGATTTGGTAAAAGTATTTCTTCCAAATGAAATTGTTATTTTCATTACATTTATTTGTGTTCTTTATGCATTCAAGTTTTTAAAATACCATATTTTTCACATAAAGCCTTTTTGTCTGCATGGTTTCTAAACACTAAATCAGATGCTAGAATCCAACAATTACTCAGTACTCAAGTAGCCTTTTTACCAAATACTTTTTTACTTTTGAGTAATTCCTTGTATGACTGCTTTTTACTTTTACTTCAGAAAACATTGAAGTAGTGCTACTCTTATACGAGTCCAATTTTTGGGTACCTTACCCACCTTTGTTGATGAGTTAAAGTGACTGGACAGTGAGCAGTGGAACAGATCAATCAGGGGAGTAAACACACAGTAGACATTTAAGAACGAATTTAAAATCAATCATAGTTTTGTCTTAAGTTAGGTTAATGATCCTGCCTCTAAACTCCATGGTTTGTTACAGCTCCATACATGAATAACATACTTATGGTGTTTATGTCAGGTAAGTTAATCAGCTGCTGTAATATCAAGGTCGAAAATACAAGTTTTGGTACCGTTGGTATTGGGACTGGGTACTTCCCAAAGAAACAGCCTCTCCATAAAGGTCGTCAGCAGAAGCAAGCATAAAGTTATCTAAAATCCCGTATGGATGTGAACAAACTAAAGAAATCATTTAGACATATACAATTTTTGCCCTCAGGAACCTTGTTTAATTTAAAAAAAAAAAATCTAAATCGACCCTTAGTTTATCCGCTAGCAGGAAAACACAGACATTTCCCTCGTAAGGGCCCCTGTGAAGATCCTTTTTTGGGTCTGAACCTTGGGTCATTATTATTTCAATGGAAAATATCCTGGAAGGCTCCAGAAGGAGGCCTCCATGAGTCGTCTCCATCACTCCGAAGAACCTCATCGGGCTCCTTCATAAGATAAATGGCTCATCTACAGCAGCTTATATGTATATTTTGGGTCATGATTACTAGGACCACAGATAGGTACTAAAACATAAATAGGTTGGTAAAAAAATCATCCTCTTAATGACTATGCAAGCTGCTCCAGTTCCCTGTAATCTGGTGACAGTGGACCGATTAAAATGAGACTCTTCTAGACTCAGATGTTCTCATTCCTTTATACTCATTTTAAAGTACAGAATTAAAATGTCTCCATGAATCTACAGCAGGTTTTTCTATACTGATGATTTTAATATGAAAGCAGGCAAATAAAAAAACACTAAGGATGAAAGGAAGGACACAAGTAAAGAACAAAAAGATGACTGGAAGACATTAAGTTCAAAAAGGAAGCAAGGTCACAAGGAGGAACATGAGGAAATGAAACAAGAAACAGGAAGTATAAAAACAATGAAAGGGTGAAGACAATGATAGCCCTCAGATTGGACAGAGGAAAGGATACACAATCAATAGAGGAAAGGAGGGCATAAGAAAATACCAATTGTTACTTATTAGTTATTGTCACAAGCCGTCTTTTACCTCTAAGACAGACTGGACTAAACACACAGCTTTAAAACTTCCCACAGGATGCTGGTTTATCATGGATGCTGCTCCTTAACTCCTCCTCCTCAGTGGATGACTTACCACGAATGAAAACTCCTCACGCTGCTTCACATGCTGGCTTGTAAATGGTGCAGATTCACTTTCAGTCATCAAGTTCAGGTTCTGGCTGCGCCTCTCCGCCTCCAATCAAAAGCACAAAACCCTTTCAAGACATCTTTATTTGCACATCTTGTCCATTTCCCTTAATATACAGCCAGGATTTCACATTTCATTTCTCAGTGACCTGTCCCTTCAAATAACATAAGCCCCCCCCCTCCCCCACTTTATGTACATGTTTTGAAAATTATTCATGGCAATAATGACGTTTTTCACTCATGCTAAAATGTTATTTAATGCATAGTTTGGACCAAAGGGCTCGTGTCTCAGCCCTTTTTGTGAGGAAGTGTTTCTTCTTCTGGATGCACAGCTGTGGCCCTCACAGCTGTCTGTGTGTTTGAAAGTTTTAAAAACCCATGGGTGATGAGAGAGACAAAGAGTCATGATTATTTAGATTGAGTGGATGTGGTTGATTGGCAATGATGTCGTTCTATATGAAGACAACCCCCCCCGGATGCAGTAAACAAGCTTGACTTCAGTCCGTCCTATTTATATATTTTCATGCCATTTAACATAGTTCTCACCTTTTCTATATTCTCACATTCTTTTAGATCCGTTAAAGCCTACATTTATACGACACATACGACGAGTATCGGTGAAAACAGCTCTTCCTGAGAAAGATGATGGATTCTGAACAATTTCAGTTCTACTCATACAAACAAAAACAAATAGCAAGAAAGTCTAAGAATAGTTTCCCTTTTTTGTTTGATTTCACAGAGCCTCCTGTAAAGAAAACTAATGTTTCTTGGTCATCGACGGCCTCTTCTGTGTGCTCCCATCCTTACAAAGCTTTGCAGAAACGGTGGCTCGGTGTTGCACCGATCCCCGATCCAAAGGCTCCAGTTGAAGGGGGGGGGGTGTCTCAGATTGTGCTCTGGTTATCACTGTGCACATGCTCGTCAGTGGAAAGCCCTTAAAACAGTAATGCTGCAGCCACGTTCAACTAAAACCTTACAACTTACTGAGCAGTAGTAACAACGTTGCGCTCGATTCTCATTGTGGCAACGGTTCCTGTTGTTGTTTTTAATCCTTAACAAGTAAAAAGTACCAGTTTTAGTTCAAGTATCTGTTTCTCTGTGGAGCCGTTGCTGCATCGCTGCCGTCTGAGCTCGAACTTGAACGCCTTCAGCTCCTCTTAACGCTCAAGCAGCGATCACACAGATGCCATGAACAGGCCTGGAGCATCTTCATTAGTTAACCTCCCCTCTCACTGAGTTTTCTCCCGTGTCCACTTGATCATCGTCTCCGGCGATCGGTAGAGGAAGATGAGTTTGGCGTACATATCCTCCTCCAGGTCCAGCTCCCCGGTCTCTCGGACCAGGAAGATGTCGGTGCACAGCTTGAGGATGCGGTCAACGTTGGGCAGCTCCTCGAACATGATGGTGTGGGAGATGCCGCTGAAGAACTCACGCACAAACTTGCCAATGACCAGAACAACGGAGGCGTACAGACCCATGATTCTAGGGAAGCACGAGGAGAAAGAAAAATCAAAAAGATCAAGGATATTTTTGTAAACTTTAGCACCTGAAACCAATTAATCAATAGGACTGAGGCAAACATAGGTCTGGTTGTCAAGATTTTAAATTCAAGGAAACTGATTTCTTGGAATTCAAACAGTCCCACTTCCTGCTTCTTTTCTAGCATCACTTGAGTCCGTTCTGCTAAACACATGAATAGGAACTAGATCATCTGTTAGCACATACCCGTATCCTGCCAGAAAGCCCAGACTAGGTGGGCTGACTTGGTCGCTAAAGACATAGATGTGCAGGCCTGCTTCCTTTTTGTCCCCATCTCCCAGAATAGGTCCACGCTTTAGCTGGTCCACAATCCACCACTCCTGTATCTGATCAGAGAAATTCTGGGCTCGCATCAGAGTGAGGGAAACATCAAACATGTTGTCATCGCCTGTAAGAATAAGGAAAAAAATATATAATAGGTAAAAATAAAAGTGAAGCAGAGACATCCATCCGTGGACAGAAATACAATAAATTAAAACATTTTATTTTGAAAATAATCCACAGAACATTTCAGAATAAACTAGGGAAGCATTAAGCTAATTAAGTGTAGATATTTCTTAATGAAAGTTTTTGGTGGTAACCTGATAAAATTAGGTTGATTTTGTTAAAATGTTGCTCACCCAGCTGTTCGACAGGAGTGGCATCTGAGTCACTGGGGGCTCGAATGTAGCGAGGAATCAACTTAGGAATAGTCCTGCAGAAAAAACAAACAAACCATTAAACGTCGCTTTGTAGGCGCAAAACTGGAAATGACTTTTTTTGATGGTTTACTGTCATTTTATGACATTTTAATGTCAAAAAGCCAAAACACACCGAGTGACATCCCAGACAGGGGCTTTAGCTTTCTCTCCTGCAAGGAAAGACATTTACTTACACTTTTGAGTGGCTTCCGGTCCCATTGAGAAGCACAATGAGATCCCGCCTTGTGTCATCTTCTAGATTTATCACATTTTTCCCAGATGCTGTTTCAGCTTTGGCGCCAAGACTGAGGTTTCTGTCAACAGGGGAGGAGAGTAAAAGCAATGTCACCCGAGAAACTTGCCTTCATGTGACTTTATAAATGTGATCAAACATTAGAGTGGAGTCTGGGAAAGAGCACAAAAAAAGCTAAATTCATCCAAAAAACAACAAAAAAGTAAAGTGGACGAAAGAAATCATGTACTTAGAACATGTAGTGATATTTTGGAAGAGATATCATTGAGACAGAAGGAAATTCTGCAGAATGTTTGCTTAAACTTAAAGGTTTAAAGGGCTTTCTTCAAGTAATATCAAATTTGAGCTTTTAACTCCTTGATATCTCAATTTATATACATGTATATGAAATAAAAAGTAAAAAAAAAGTAAAAATAAAGAGTTTTTTTACTTCAATTGTTGCAAAAAATAAAATAAAAACAGAATTTAGGTCAGCTTTTTAACAAAGGTTTAAACAGCCAGTCGTATCAGAACCAAGGGCTTCCCAAAGGTTCCAGAATGTCTGCAAAACACAAACAGTTTGTTGCATATTTGCAACAGTAGGCATTAAAGGGCTAACTGTGTGGGCAGTAAATATTTACATTTACTTGATTTAACTGATAAAAATCTACCTAAAGGAGTAGCTTTACCGCACCATAATCTTTAGCTCTACTTCTTTATAAAATGTAATCCTTTTTACATGAGTAAAATGTTTGGCTACTCCGTCCACCATGGGTAACTTCACTGCCACTGATTCAATGACAGTGTTCCTACAGTAAGGCGTTCACTGAAGGCGACATTTTTGTGTGATTTGCTCATTATGTGCAAGAACAAAGACTTCCTCAAGTTAGAAGCTGTAATTTAAAGAAGCTCCTCATATGATCTAAGTACTGACTGGCAGCTGCTGCCTTTAATTAACACATGTTCTTAACTTTCTCTGGGCTATAATTATTTTACCTGCATGGTTTACATTTTTTACATAAAAATCCTGGGACCATAAAGTCCTTCTTGGTTTTTTTCTGGAATATTTTGTACCCTGTTTATTTCTTTTGCAAAGTAGATTTTATTTTTGTTAAATTGCTCAGAAAGAATTATTTTACAGCTTCATACCTATTTTACAATCAATTAAAGGGTGTCAAGGTGCAAAAATGTAAAGTTCTAAAACATCTTACTTTTTTCATTATAAACAAAAACATGATAACATCTACATAACTATATTGAAACTCGCGTGTCAAAAATAGAGCCGATTAATATTCAATGTTTCTAGATAATCAGTCCTTTTAATTAGTTATTTAACTAGTTAATTAATAACAAACAATATTTGTTCTATAATTAAACTCCTTGTTGTATTTTAAAATTATAAAAAAAGAAACCTATTCAAATTCTTTTGACATTTTCGATCATAAAAAGTAACTGCATAGTTACTTTGTCTAGTAACTAGTTACTTTCACTGAACAGTAACTGAGTTGTTTACTTCTTTAAGTAACTGGCCCAACAATGAGTACGACAAGCCAAACTCAAATAAAACCTTAAAACTGTCTTCAGATTGTTTGGGGCTGTTAAATGTGTTCACCGAGTACCTTTGCACAGACCAGGAGACGGTGATTTGGAATTTCTCGTTTCCTCCCAACATTTCCATCAGGTTGACTCTGCTGGGTGGGCTGATGGTCCACAGAGAGTTGGAGCTGCCCTTCAGCTGTGCGATGACCAGGTCTTCTTCAGTATAGGTCTCCAGCCACTCTAATGCAATCTGACCAGAGCAGGATATGAAAACAGCTTTAAGGAGCAAGTCAGAATAAAACATGAGTTCATTGTGTTGATAACACTGAAGGTTTAAAGTCGTACATTAGATTTGGAGTCATGGTCTCTTGCTATTAGTCTCTTAAATTCAGTAAACTCTGTCACGTTCGTAGTGTGGAGCTGTTGTTGTTGAGCACTCATGGTGAAGATGGGCTGTGAAAATAAAATGTTAAATTAGAAACATGTTCGTTTCAGCTTCAACTGCTGAAGCTGAAGTAATGTCACAGAAATATGATCACATGCAAAGATAAACAATTCAGATAAACACGAGTAAAAAGGCTTAAAATGTCCAATATTCCTGTTTTTTTTTTTTACTAACTTAAGGCAATAAACCTTTGCAGTAGTAGCTGGACAGGAAGAAGGACAGAAGATAAAGAGAGACATGGAAGGGATAAGGACTGTAGCCTCCACCTTAATGCATGTTGCCCTCCAACAACATTCCTCTTTAGGCCGCTTACAGGCCGTCTCTGTAAACCCACAAGTTTACCTTTGCAATGGTAGAAAACCTCTTAACTTTCACCATAACTGTAGATATGAGTTTAAACTTTTAAATGCTGTGTGTTCTTGCCTTTTCCAAGAGTGGTTAAGAATCTATATTTGCAACTTGCCTTTTTCTTCACATACTTTTTCATATGTCAGGGGTATGGTAAGAGATAAAAAATGACTAATTTAAAGTTAATGGACTTTAGAAAAAGACTACATCAACTATAGTTCCATTTAGTTCACAGAAATTGGTGGTGGAGTATAGGTGAGCGCTTGAAAGATGTATGCTTTTATCTTACACAAATTTGATAATCAAATAAGCAAAATGTCCACCTGAAAGCCAGCAAGGGTGATTTTGACTGAAACGTCCAGAGGAGTGTTGACGACTCCAGCCACAGATTTGACCAGCGACATGAAGAGAAGTGGGAACCAGACGATACAGATGAGCAGCACCACAATCATTCCTCCCATCCCGTATTTCACCACCTTCTTCTTCTTCTGGCCTCGCGGCTGAGGGTATCTCTGCAGACGGATGATATAAAAACACACCTTTTAAGGAGCTTTTTCTGTATATGATATGTGTTTTCTGTGTTAAGACTAGTTCAGTTAAATAATCGGGACAAAATAAAACTGTTTCATTTATTCTACTACCTGATTTTATCTTTAATAGATGCCTAATTCATCTAAAGCACTTTGAATTATCCTTGTACTGAATTGTGCTATATAAATAAACTTGCCCTGCCTATAAAAACCCACACCTTCTCAGATTCTCTCCAACATTTGAGGATGAAAATGTGAGCATATATGTCCTCAACACAGATCCAGCTGGACAAGGACAGCGAGGTGTCGGTCCAAACCCAGTCCATCACTGCTCGCAGCTCCGTCAGGAAAGGTACCAGGCGGAAACTGAATCACAAGGCACAAATAAAGAAGGCTCAATACAAAGAAATCTAATAACCCAGAATAGGTTTCTTAATGAATTTATATGAGGAATATATTTCATTTAAATGAAGAAAGAGCTGCTAGAGGAAACGGTTGAAACGGTCTGGAGACGGACCCAATGTCAGAAATGAAGCTCACCCTTGAAACAGGAAGAGGTTGACATAGTTGTAGCTCTTGGTGAGGAAGTTTCCCAGAACACGGGTGGGATACCCACAGCGGATCTGATAGGCTGACAGCCCGAAGTAGATGCACTTGACAAAATACCACATCTGAGCCACCGTATTTTCACTGAAACGCCTGAGAGAGGAACAGCAGGAACACAGGTGGTGAGAAGATTTCTTTTAAGAATAATTTTATTTATTTAAACCGTTTTTACCAGGGTGGAAATAATTATACAACAAACAACTTTAAATAATCACTAAAAACAAGCAATAAGTTTGAATTTGTTAGACTTCTTCCAGAACACAGGATCAAAAGTTTTAACAAGGGGTCAAAGGTTGCATGCTTCTTTCTGTTGGTCTATCATTTAAAATCCATACACTCAGGTTTTAAATAAACAAAATTTGAAAAAGTTCTAGGGGTGTGAATACTTTCTGGTGGCTCTGCCTTTCACTCTAAATAAAATAACTCACTTTTCCGTGACGCCTGGCAGGATGAAGAACATCCAGAAGTGGATCCCAAAGACCAATATGACCTGGAAGATGACCTTCCCCATCACAGTCTTCCTGAGGTAGAGGGCCCGGTCCACCACCATGGTACCGAACTGGATCAGAACCATGACCAGGAAGGGTCCGGGAACCTGATCCTCCGATAGAGACGAAGTAATGTCTGCGCTTGAATGTTTCTAGGAGTTGAGAAAAGCAGAACTTTGAGGATTAATTTGGCCGTTTTGGTGATTTATCCAGGATTTGGTTTTTAGTTTGATCTCCTGGACACTTTTAGAGCTTTTTAAATAGCAAGCCTGGTGTAACTTCAATGTTATTGCTGTGGTGTGTTAGAGTAAAGTATGTCACCTTCTGTATGTTCAGAGTCCTACTGTCTCAACATCACCCCCCCCTCCCCACCTCTTTGTTTCAGCCCCTTTTCCTGTAAGCCAACTTTCAAACAAAAGCCACAAGTGGCAAAAAGTTTTTCCCAAATGTTGAATTTTTCATTTTATTTACACTGTAAGTTTTTCAAACACCGTTTATAAAGAGAGAAACCATTTTACTTCAGCTTGTTTATAGATTTCGTTTTTGAAGCTCCTTTTTTAAACAAAGTGTCATTGACATTTCATCCTTTCAGAATTTCACGTTCGTTTTGACAAGGTGGAGATGGGTTTTTAATGTTCTCTGAATCAGCTAAAAAGTTATGGCAACTCTTTTATAATTTTTACTTTTATAAACAAAAATGAATAAATTATCTGCAGAATTACTACATTTTGATTATTAACATAATTAAGTTAGAATCTATCTATCTATCTATCTATCTATCTATCTATCTATCTATCTATCTATCTATCTATCTATCTATCTATCTA